>LR737396.1:47015-105527 GCA_902655005.2 Marronus borbonicus
ACATCTGCCGGAAAAACCGGAAAGGAATTACCGACACACCTGGTAGGTATAGAATTTCCTCGTACAACAGATTGAACCGCGTGACTGTGAGTTACGTATGAAAATTATCATAGTTTGTATAAATAAGCATCTAAGAATATATCTATTTTTAATCGTTTTTGAATCCTTTTAGAAGGCATTTTCTTTACATAAGTTGCACAATATGCAATCGTAGAAATGCAGATTATTATAGGCCCCTTTAACATTGAATTGAAGGTGACCGTAGTACCTTACCCACAGTATTTTTTTGTGCCGATTGTGAATGCGTTTGCCATTGTTTTTTTTTCCGTCGGGTGTAGTATTGTAGTAATTGTACTAATTGTATACATAGGATCTATTTAGGATATATTTATTAGCTGATTAATTATAACTCCGAATCGCGAGGCTTAAAGAATTGAATAAAAAAAAAATAAAGCAAAGCCATGCTTTTTTATTTTTGCCATTCTCCACGCTGGAAATCTTGGCTAAAAAGTAAAACGCATGTGAGGTGTTGGGTCACTTTTCCGCGCAGTTATTGCAGAGACATTATGTTTACTTTTACCCCTTATACATCAAGATCTATCTTACCTACCTTTTCTCAGAATCTTGGCTATGCCCATGGAATGTAGAGCCAAATTCGGGAAACATAGTTACTGCATCGGACCTATTAATTTAAAATATTTTCGCCTACGAAACACTTCCGGTTGGATCTTTCTTATTTTAAGCATGGCGTACCTTCTTCAGATCAAACTTATGTTACTGTATCGTATTTGGATAAAGATATTGCTGTTGTTATTAAATTAAAACCGTTGTCATGGCAACGAAAGGATGGATTTCACAATCATCGAAGGTGTTATTTGATTTAATTCAAATAGTAATCTGTGGATATAGATAAAACAAAAAATTGAGATAGAACAAACTAGTTTCGACAAGATTTATATTCAAAATTTCTCGATAACGTTAAAATTATTATCAACGGAACAAAATTTGAAGAAAAAAGTATTTGGCTGTAAATTGGTGTAGTTTCATGCCCAGAATTTCAAAATTATGCTTGGAAGTTGAACATTCACTGAAGAGCCTCGCTAATGCAGGTATATAAGATTTTACTACTATTTGGCTAAATAAACCAGAAAATTCGGATTTGTTGATTTTTTGAAATTTGAAAAACTTGAATAAATTCATTAGTTTCAACGTAGCTGCCGGTTAGCAATTGCGATAGCTCATTGTTCAAAATATTCAATATTTCCTGAAAAGAAACATAATTCAAATTCAAAATAAAGTACACTGTAACTCGTTTCGAAAAAATACACAAATAAATAGATTCCACACACCAAGTCATCTATAAAAACGTTAACCCTGAGTTATTGGTGCTTTTTTTTTTTACAATGTGCAGGGAAGGGTGGTAAATAGATGCATAAAATATTTATGGAGCAGTTACTTTTAGTCTGAACACTATTTATTTTGGATTAAGACAACGCTTGCAATATAATTGTAAGCCCCGTGTTGGAACGCTCAAAGCTAATCCTGTTGCTTTGACATAACACGCCCATTGTTTTGTTTACCACGGCCGTCAGAATTATAGGATCATTCAAATGAAAGGAATTGTTTCATCGCTTCAGCCCGTTTCGGACAATTAACAGTTAGCGCAAACCCTATTATCGTAACGTCCGTTTACACGACGAGTCAGAGGAATATTATGTTTGCGTCATGTCGTGAATGTGTATGTTTACATCAGATAAACAAGGTGTAATTGCATCGATTTCTTTATTAGTCTCCTTAAATTACAGAAACGTAATAAATATGTTATTATGTATTAATATAATCAATATGATCATATTCATCGCTACTGATCTATTTATCCTTTTTTTTTATAATTTTATGTTTTACTATATTAAATTTAATTTTTCAATTATTTTTGTATAGTATGCTAAAAAGTACGTAATAATGAAATTAAATAATTATATTATATTAAAATGGTGAATGTATAGTACAATAATATATTAATGAGATATTGGCACGGAACACATTGCAAAGCTCACATTAAAAGTAATTGAAGCGTTTTCACTTATTTCCTGCGTTTTCGTTATCACTAAAAAAAAAGTCATGTCTTTATATAATTATTTCCCAAGGATTGGTTCTTGAAATGCTTTGATTGCTTAGCTTCTTCCATATGTTATCTTGGTGCATATTCCTTCATAACAATTCATTTGCTTACCAATTTGACCGATTATTTAATGAAATACAGAAATTATATAGAAATTTCAATACATGCACTACTTTACAAAAGAACGTTAAGGTAATATTTGAGCAACACTTCTTAACACAACCTCCTTTGTTGTTTTAGCCATTTCGAAATAAATATCTCACCAGAATTAGCTCTTCATTATTTTGTTTTACGTATCACAAAAATCATTTTTCCACGATCTTTTCATTATTCCTGTTCTTTATTGATGATGTCGGCACTGAGCAACCCGTCGTTATGAAGATCGCGAAGCAATTCTAAAAGTCTTCCCTCGGTGAGCGGGTCACCCAAAGCAACATCAACCGATCCAATACACAACAGCAAAGCTAATAGTTGAGAACGTTTGTAATCTTCACCTAAGTTTTTCCTATCGTAATTTAATTCGGTCTCGACGTTTAGCCCTAATTTTGCACAGCTTGCTGTTAAAGTGTCCCAGTATCCGTCTAACAATTCGTCGGAGTGTAGACGCCTTAATTCAGTAGGAACTGAACTTATTAGTAATAACGCTAAGTCGTTAGTGGGTCTGCTGTATGTGACCATTTGCCAATCCAGTATGCAGCAAGTAGCCTTTCCTTTATCTTTCTCTTCTTTGAACATCAAATTGTTGCACCAGAAATCTGTATGCGTGATTAGCGCCATGGGTTCTTCTGGTTTCAGTAAACTTTCAATTATATCCTTGGTATTTGAACGTAGCATATTCAGTGCTTCCAGAACATTTTCCAATCCCGTTTTCTTTTCGAGAAATTGCGACAATTGGGGAAGACCTCTTTCCACTAATTGCTGGTAGGAATCTGATGCGCGGGTTGTTTGGAATAGGAAGGGGTATCGTTCCGACAGCGGCTTGCCTTCTTTAACTTTCAGCGATAGCGATAGAGCGTGTACTTGCGCTATAGACTCAACCGCCGCTGCAGTTTGAGGTAGCGTCAAGCCTCTGGAAAAGTCCGCGCCGACGTAGCCGTGTGGTTTGATGTTCTCGAGCACCAGGACGGATTCGGGTGGTGTTGGCTCTGGTTCGGTTGCGCCGGCGTTGTAATGAGCGTAGTAACATTTGGGAATTGGCAGTTCTAGTTCCGTTTCTTTCGCTAAGTTCTTAGATTTGAAGTTTTCCAAATCGGGGACTACCTGCAATGAAAGAATGCGGCCTTGTTACTAAGGATTATAATAAACCTTAACCTATAAAGTACCTTTGAAAATGAAATTGCTACTGTTTAATAGTGACTAGTGTTAATTTACTTCGTAGAATAACACGAGCAACACGAAACTGTGTTTTTACGCTATTTGAGCATAAGACTATATGTAATTCGACTAACATGCATTTAACTGTCCAAGCGTTATTAAAATGATCTCATACCGCGGGAATATAATACATAGCCTTCAAACCATGGAAACTATAATTTGCAATAAAACAAGGCAAATAGAGTAGAATTATAGTTTGTTTTTAAATGCAATAGGACGCAGTTAATTGCAGGGTAATCAAACTGATATATGTTTTACTCGATTACCAAATTATTTTGTATTTTATTAAAGGGATTAAATATTTCGTTGAATCTGATTGCCTTGTAGTAAGGATCTTTACTCGGAAAATTATCTATTAACGTGATGCTATAACTGTTACGCTCTTTGATAAAGTAAAAACAACCCGGGAAAAAGTATCTATCATTTTTTAATTGTACTTATATGTTCTTTTAGCAGCAATTATAAGATTTAACACAAATTTGGAACGTAGAAGTCGGTAGACTAATCTTTTACTATCTTGTGATAACTTCCAACCATGCTGTTAGGCTACAAAATAATGAATAAACCAGTCTTGAAGAGTCTTAAATATTTTTACTTGTTTGAGATTAAGAATTTGTATGATTGTACAATTTCAAACGGTTTAAACTAATTTACTTGATGTAAACCATTTTAGTTGCAAGTTCTTTATCGAGTTCATTGTGTGGACCCTTCTATTGCTATTTCAGAGACATGATGCAATATAGTTTAATGAGATGAATTAAATGAAGGAACGGACATGTGCTGAAATGTATTTTAAAAACATCGGTCGCGTTAATTAAAAACATTGAAAATTAAACATAATTTTTTATAACCCGTTGGTAATTTGGCGATCGGGGTCACAAGTTCTTTTTATTTTCTTCGAATTTATACACGGCAACGTTCGATTGTTTGTCTTCCCATCAGCAACGTACCTGCGTATAAAATTTTATCTCCCTAAGATCGAATTGCGCTTCTGTAACAAAGAACCTGCTGAATGGATCCTGCGGTAAGAGTTTCACGATAAAGCTCAACGAGTGCTTTTCATCTGCCGGATCGTCGGGCAGCCTGTACTTGACCGCCACTGCTAAAATATCGCTCAATACGCTTTCGCCGGCGTCGCAGCCCGGTCTCACCGTAAAATCCAAGACGGTAATCGATGAAGGATCTGGCAGATCGACGTGGTGACTCTTCAAGACGGCCTGCAACCATTCCTCAGTGACGGGCCAGTCGGCGCCGCTACTGCTTTCTTCCTCACTGTCGGACATCTCACCGGAACATATCGCGACCGACCGCCAAAAGTCCGCGCTTCAGACTGGCGCTGGCAGGCAAGGTTGTGTTCGGATAGCGAAGGGCGTGGCGTTGACGAGCCTTCTCTTCCAGCGCGCTGTCGTAGTATGTTCGCCGCTTACTCCTCCGAATCGATAGTGCATTCGGTGGACGATTATGGGGTTTCGCATAAATACTAGTCTCGTAAAATTATGTTTATATGCGGTTTAAGGGCCGGCGTATACTTTCTTACACGCTTGTAGGATTTGTGACGCTGTTTCTGTTGGAAAACACGGATCGAGTTCTTAACGTTCATACGGATGATATTAATTTTCAACGTATCTTAGGGTGGATTTCTTTAAACGTGTTCGAAGTAGTCTTTTAAACACACAACTGCATCCGCCTGTTTGGATCATCTTCGTTGCGTTCATGTAGAAAATGTATCTTGGACAATATTCGAACAACAAATTTCGAACTTGCATCATTTTCTAATTCCGGTTGAATGGTTAATATCCGTTATACTAAGTACATATACAGATCGACCTTCATTAAGGGAGATCGGCTTTAGGAATACCTTTACCACCGTTATCATTTTTCTAAATTTAGCAACCAATGTCGCAACTGTTGATTGGGTTGTAGGAGTCTGCTCCGGACAAATGTTGAATAAACGGCACCTTCGTTATATTAAAAAAATATTTTTTATCATAAGAAGACATAAAAAAAATAGCAATGGCCGATGATACAGGGGGATTCATATATATATTAACTTGTTTTCGCTGTAATAGTGAGAAATTTACTGGAAGCAAAAAGCAAAGAATCCAGCTCAAACATTAACTAAATAATAAGTAGTAAGGCTTTTAAAGTTATAGAAACAGGATTTTAGCATGTTTTAGAGGTGTTTTTGTCCATAATAAGGTAATGGTATAGATCAAATGGTTGTCCACATTTTAAAGGGGTTAAACGTTAAAAACTAATCCATAAAAGTTCCATATAGCAACAAAGAAGCTAACGGTACCGCCTTTTGAATTTACTTTTAATACAATAAGTGCGTTTATTTTTCACAATTTTACAAATTGGATAAAGGGGCCGTTTAAATATGATTAATAAATAAATTAAAAAAAATAAATTTAATCGTTGTTTTCTTGTGAATTCAACTTTGTATATAATTCCGCTGTTTATCAAGACGCCAATGAGACATTTAGAGATTACTGCGGTCGTTTAAAATGCTTTGGCGCTGCATAATTCCCCTAGATAAATAAAGTATGCATGCAATTCTGGATAAATGTATCGTTATCATTTTTTGTCGAATTCTTAATGACTAAGCGCACAACCGCAATGATTAGGCTTTACACCATTAGCTAAAAAAATATGCTTGCCGTATTTCTTTGCAATTCAGCTCTACGTAAAAGCATCATTTACAACGACCAACGATGGAGCATTCTAAGTTCCGCACGATGCTTGTTAATGTTTTATGCATGAGGTCGTTTCGACTTTGACAATGAATGAGTTAATTGAATCGTTTCCGTCGGTGTATACATACCACATCAAAATTGCTGGATACAAGGGTTGTTGATCGCATATCTACACATTAGATATTATTCATTGTTACACTCCCTGATTTGATTAGAAAATCATACTTTTCTTTGTAGAGTGAGTAATGTTGAATGCTGATAGTTATAGATGCTTAAGATATTTTTTTGAAAATAATTCACAAAATAAATTAGGGTATTATTCCGTGCAAAGGTTTATTCTCACTATACGTTCCGACGTATGCACACCTTTCCTCCCGTTTATAGTCAGTTCCGTTCTATATTGTTGCGAACGTATTTTTTGGCGGGCAGGCAGAAACGTATCGGAAACGGTATGATAGTAGGAACATCGTTACACTATAAAGAGAAAATTTGGTCGGGAATTGCAAAGGACATAAAACATCGTAGAAGAACATGTGATAGCATTATATGCAGGATAACGCTCGGACCTACATTACTAGAGAGGTGAATATTCCAACTATGGACTGCTCACCAAGAAAGCCGGATGTGAACACCGTAGAGCATCCATACCTGAAGAAATAGTAGCGTAGTGTTTTTGTACAAGGGAATCCCTATACCCAATTCATTGGTAATTTTGGACGTCACTCTTGTCCCGCATGTCTCATTCGAACCATGCAACATATTTGTTAAACGAGTCTCTACTAGGCAAACAAGTGATAATGGCTGATTACATGTTCTTAGTATTGTTTTATTTGTCATGTCTCAAATGTATCACTTATCACAACATTGAGGGCTTAAGTGATCATTAAAAAAAATTTTATCGTCGAGTTCACTTAGATATACCAAGATTAACTAAACTATCAGACACCACCAACAAACAAACTTTCGTTGTATCATATTTTTATTTTATCGTTATATTCATAATTTTATTTGTTTTCAGGTGTTGATATCTCCAATATTAGCTGGTCTAGCTGTCGGTATAGGCGTTCCAATATTGTTGTTCTACGTTTATGGTGTAGTTCCAGTTTCTCTCTGTCGTTCAGGCGGCTGTGGTGGAACCACGGGGATCTTGGACGATAATGAGATCATCTCAACAAGAAACCCTACAGACAGTACTTCAATGGATGGTGTCAGCACACGATTAGCGAATCCCTCCATAGGGGAGGCGAGTTTGGCTAGCGGCAGCCAGCTGTTGCGTGACGTCGATAGAGAGTCTGCGAGTACGGTCGCTTTGGCCGGAAGTGTCGGCGCTACCACGAGTCATAAGCTGGAAGTGCAAGCCGATATGGCGTCCACGCAAAGGCTTAGTATCAGTAGTTTATCTGATAAATCAGTGAACGTAAGCCTGGCCGATGATGGGGCTGCATCTACTAGAGCTCTGGCCGGCTCTATGCTCAATTATAAGGTATGGATATAGACGGGAAGAAAATTTATTCTAGAATTATTTGCATATTACACCTGTATAAAGTTTTTGGTTCGTAACGTTTATGCATTTATTGCCAAATCAAGTATATACCACGTTTAGTGCAAATTATGCTTGTACAAGGCCTACTATCATTAATGTTAGTCCTATAAAATTATTTAAGTTACCAAAGTGGTAGGTAACATTTCGCCTGAATCTCCGATATCAAAGTTGTTAATAGAATATCGCAACATAACAAATTTTCGGTGTTCTTCCAATTGCTAGATTATCAAATTGAAAGGGTTTAATAAAATATTGATGCTTGGTAATATCAAGTATTCTGTAGGATTTGATGGCAATAGCCAATAAGAGTTAATAGAGATGTGTGCAGAGTCATCATGTTTAAAACAATCAAATTCGATTTTATATTTAACCTTAACTATCTTATTTCCAGGCAACCAACGGTAGCGATTCTTGCAGTTGTGTCACTACAGGAGAAGACTGTATATCAGAGAGAGTTCGCTTCGATGACAATATCAGCTTTATCGCTGCGCACCCTTATGAGGGAAGCAGCGCTGAGAAAGCAAGCATTGGGAGTAGCTGCAGTTTCCGTGTTAGATCCTGCAATAAATCCGCAGGGGCTACATTTTCACGTACGACTCCTGCTGCGACAACCGATAAGACATCTGACACTCTCAGTAACGATAGTATATTTTTGGACATTGGCACTCCCATAGTTGAAGAAAAGCCGCGTAAAAATACGTCGACCGCTGCAGCTCTTCGAAGTCAATTTTTCCACGCGAATATCCCCGAAAATAAACCGAGAAGCTTAGACGATAAGATCGTAATCGAAGTATCGAGTGAAACGCTAGATAGACAGCCTGCTTCTTCACCAGTTCAAAGTAATAATGGACCTCCATTTATATCTGCTACCGTAGAGGAAGAAACATCGAAGCTATATAGTTACCTAGCCGCGTGGAATTCTGTTAAAGACTGATGTGCATGTATATATAGGATTTATTTATTTCTGGTCCTTTATATGTATAATGAGTAATTCAGAATATCGATTATAACATGATGTAATTATACTTAGCTTGATGAGGAGATGACTACGCTGTTCATTATGTTATTCTTTAGTTTCTTTGGTCATAATATTGTATATTATTATTTTTATTTTCCCTAGGTTTCTATTCATTTATGTGTCGGTTATTATTGCATAATTTAGATGAACAAAAAAAAGGATATATTTTTGTTTCTTTTGTAACTGCTGATATATTTTTTCTCCTTCAAAATTCTGTAGAAAATAAAGATCCTTTAAAAGGACCTGTATTTTTTTTTATTTTGCATCAAATTTACGTTGCTAATTGATAAAGAAAAATTTGATTTCTTAAAATTTCGTGTTTATAGTTTTTATTACTATAACAAATGTACGGGATCAGATATCAGCGATATTATTTTCTTATTCTCTTATTGGAGTTTAACCGACAGGAGAACGTAAAATGTTCCTTCAGTAATGTTTAAGTTTCTTTCTCACAAATCCGTTTGAACCTGTGCGTAATATTGGAATTCATAAACATGCATGCAACTATCAAAGATTTACTTCTCCTGCCAACAAATATTATTCAAAGTTACGTTTTTTTTTTGGCTTTTTTGTACTTGATGATAATTATTTTTTTAACCTGAGTGAAAAGTATAATAAATCATATCAAATTAATGTGCAGAAATCAACCAAATCTTAATGAAAGGACAAGAAATCAGAAAAACAGCAATTATAAACTTAATTTCATTTTATCTTCATCTGGATAATCTACATAGCTACAATTAAAATATTTCTTGAAACATTCGAGGAATAATGGCATTACTTCTTCGATTGTGACAAGCCTGTTCAGTTCTTTTGTCAACGTTGTAACGCCTTTATCCTTGATACCACATGGTACGATATGTTTATACCATTCTAGATCTGTGGAACAATTAATGGCTAAACCATGTGTAGTAATAAATCGACTGCCATGAACTCCTATTGCACATATCTACACAAAAAGAAATGCAAGTATTAAAAGCACGTAGATTCACACAAAAATGTTTGGCTGGTTCACAAAGAAATAGGTTGAAAAAGATGTATATAGAGCAAATCAATAAAGCTTTTGAAAACACTGTTTTGATTAAGTAATAGACGCTTTATTTATTCTAATCTTTGTAATAGAGTAATTAAGTGGAATTGTTTATCAAGAATTATGCATACAAAGTTGATAAATAATCATGTTTTTACCAACTTAGGATCAAGGTAAGTACAGTTTATAATTATATTGGTGTTTGTTTAATATATACAGTAGTACATTTCTGTGTTTTATTGTCTATCTTGGAAATCACAAGGAATAACACAAGTCCAATAATTTGTGGCATTATACGATTGTAATAATTCAAAAATTTGAAGCTCAGAGCAATGGAAGATTGTTACAATTCTGAAAAATATAAAGCTAGAGTTTTATCGAGTACTTCCAAGAAGACATTCAAGAGACGTTTTTACTATTTTAGTTGGTTTCTAGAGCACATTCACATCCTTTAATTTTGTTTGAAAGATGTACGTTATTGAATTAGATGATTAGATACTTTTATTGGTACTACTGTTAATGCTTTGGTGGCCCAGTGGTATGAACCCATGTTGCTGGCTGGCAGAGGCCTGGGTGTTTGCAGGGAGTGATCGACAAATTGACAAATGTTAGCTTATAAATGTTTGTCGTGTCGATTTACTTGAATACATTCTACTTACCGTTATATAGATATATTTAAGGAGATTAAATTAAGAGTTCTTAAGTTCTAAAACACACGGGCCAGATGGTGATTATCAAGTGTTGCACATGAGAGGGATCCGTGTTCGTCTAACCTTGGCGCACAAGTCTCACTCGTGAGGGTCCATTACCCAAAAGTATTGCAACGAATACGATGCTATCGCACATGTGTATTATGAGTGGACCATTCTGGAATTACAAACTGGGTCCCAAAAATGGTTGTAGCAGTTCTTATCGAACAGCACTTGAAATTCTCACCGAACTTGACCATGTGTAATTGTTATAATGATAAGTAAAATTCACTATCCATACAAATATTAAAAAAGTTATGAACATAACCTTGAAATAGCACCTTTTAAACTGATTTTCAAGTATTTTCATTTCAATTGCTCAAGAAATAATTGTCATTTCAAAATCAGCGAAACATGGGCTTTCCGTTAATGTGCCTATAAATTGCCAAATCGATGGGCTGTATATGGAACTCCTACCCATTTCTTGCATATCCCAAAACTTACTTTATTGTCTCCAATCCATACACCAGTATGTGGAGAAGTACTTGCATCCAAACCAAATTCTTTACATACATCTATTACTGTTTTCTCAATGTGACAGATATACCATTTCATACTAGGCTTGTAATTCTTTAAATTCAGTATTGGATATACAACCAATTGCCCTGGTCCGTGGAATGTAATTAACCCACCACGGTTGGTCTTGTAAAATTCCGCACCTAAAAATAAGTAACAAATAACCACATTATATAGTTAGCTCCAATTACCTGTTTGCTGCAGTCGAACCTGATCTTCATCGCTATAATCCTTTGTTCGAATTCCTACAGTATATACTGGAGGATGTTCGACAAAAATAATTGTATCTATATTTTGGGCAGTACTATGATGTTGAGAGGCTATATATTTTTGTAATGCGACCGATTTCATATAGTTCATTCTACCTATGTTGAGAATTTTTATTATATTCTTCATGACTAGTTTGGAAAATCAGTTAACAAATAATAGAATGCTTTAGTCGGCAAAGCTAGCGCTTTGAAATACGTTGAATAGAAATACATAGAATAGAATCGGACGAATACGAAGTTGAACGAAACCGCATCGGACGCCACGATTTAAACGCGAAATTAATTTAATTTGGAATCAACCGGAGAGATTATTCTATCTACAAAGGAAGCCGAGAGTATTGTTACGAAGCAAGGTACAAAAAATTAAAATTAGAGGGAAAAGTTGTAGCAAATCACCCCATTAGAACACAAAAAAGTCAAAGTCGTACTCCCACCCTTATCAATTTCGCGCTTAATTCGTGGCGTCCGATGCGGTTCCGTTCGATTTCGTGTGTGTCTGATTCTATTCTATGTTTTTCTATACAACGTATAACCGAAAATCCTTTAGTCTTGAGATTATAAATTCTTAACATTCTATAATGATAGCAAGGACTGTGGCGTAGTATGGTAAACAACACATAAGTATCGGCACCCTCCGCACCACACAATTTTAATTTATTATATGGTAAAATAATAATTAGTCCGGGACGGCCGTTTCGAGGACACGAATGGTCTTCATCATCAACCGGTGACCGAATGATGAGGACCATTCGTGTCCTCGAAACGGCCGTCCCGGACTAATTATTATATGGTAATATAATAATTAGTCCGGGACGGCCGTTGTGGTGCGGAGGGTGCCGATACTTATGTGTTGTTTATCTTAACTTTCTAGTAATACAAATTGAAACTAGAATCATAGATAAAATACTGTGGAATAGCAACTCAATATTAAAAATATGAGCCTCAAAGCGCCCCCTGGTATTTCACCAGAAACTATATATGTAGGGACAGCACCTTTTTATTATTTCTTTTATTGAATAAATTAAAATTAGATGTGGCGGCAATTGATGCATAATACTTAACCACTTATACGAGACAGCACATTAAATCTGTCTAATTGAATGTAATATGTTACGAAATTAAGGGTGTGAAAATATAATCCAATGTTGGATAAAACATTTATTGTTATGTATAAGGTTGTTACATGCAAGCTGCATGATGTTCTTCATGCACTATAGTATAACATTAATTTACTTTATAAAATACTTTACTTTAAATTATCTTACATTTACTGCTTGTAATTTGCGAAGGTCCAGGTTGGTTTTCATGTGCATTGGATTCAACAGATGTCTCTATTTCAGTTGATACTAGATTTGAATATTATGTAATTATTAAAAGTGCTAGAAAATTATACTAATTAAACAAATTAGCGCTAAACGGGTATAAAACATGTCTTTTTATGTTTTAAGAAATCGAAAGTGCGGGGCTAACTTGATACACTCGACGAAAGCTAGGGTTAGAAAAAAAATCAATTTTATATTAGCTCAGAGGCTGCCCTGCCGCACAGCTTTTTACGCTAAGCAGTACACATTTGGAGGGTAATGTTCCGAATCGTTCAAATTTGCCTACGGACGTTGTTCGGTAAACGACTTTTTACTCAGCTTCAAATTGAATTAAAATATAGCAGGCATGCTCAAAAAACATACTTTATTATTATGCCTATCTGCTTTTTGGGACTTATTCTAGATTATAAATGTTCTTACTTGCTTACTTTAATGAACTTTTCTTAAATTAATTGGTTAATTTAATTGTTTTTTCTTTGGTAAACAATATGCTTGTTTTTCATTTATTTCATGTTTTGTTTTTACGTTGAATCATTCAGGAAATCGGATTGGAAAGCAACTTTAAGTTTTCATATGATGTCTTTCACTATTTGTATCTTTTAGAAGAAATAAGGACGCACCGGTTTTATATCTTTTACAAGATTCTTTTTTAAGAGCCGGTACGATTTACCTGGCTTTACCCTACTTTCTGCGTACTAAATCAGTATAAAGACACTAATTAAAGCTTATGGATGCTGCTAATAATTTCTTACCAACGTCTCTTATATAGGATTTGAAAAAATCTTATATAAGTTTTAAAGTAAATAAATTTTAATAATTGGTGGTTTGATCCAAAAGGTAAGAAATTAACATTTATATACAGCACACCGATGTTTCTACGATCGACTATGTGATATCTCGCTTTTCATTGAGTTGCCCAGAAGTGGAATCCAGGCGCAGCGGACCGACTACAAGACTTTTAAACCATTCATGCCGCAAGAAAAATGAGATGCTAGACAACACAACAAATACGCTAACCGCTGCTATAATACTATACGATCACCAAACCAATTCAGTTCAAAACGAAAAGGACAGCAAGACCAACGTATTACGTTCGAACGGATCGTTTTGTAGCGTGTTCGTCACGTGTACCTGTTTTGTTTTGTTGCTATATTGTTGTTTTACACCCGTACCATATACTATTTAGGAAATTATTCGCTTCCGGTAAATATCACTGGTAAGAATTCTAACTGTAATACTATATTTTGCTGTATTGTATAGGTTTCGTTTGAAATTGGAGGGGCCGTTTTTTGTCGCATTTATTCGTATTATTTCGTTTGTTTTAGTAATTTATTATTGTAAAAAGACGACCATTAACTTTTTATTAATTTTGGGTTCGTTAAAAAAGAATTAAGATTTACGAACGTTTATAAACGTTACGCAATTCTTATCTTTTCTTATTTATTTGATATGTACATATATATGTTATACTAATATAGTCGAGTAGTATATACTTAATCATGTGAAATGAAGAAAAAATATTGTTAGAGTTCGTAGAACTTCCTTCCAGTAGTCTTAAATTATTTATTTCTCCATCCCTGTATTTTTTTTGGTATTTTACACACGCAAATTCACATTTAATTTTCTTATCTTCGGAAAGGTATCTTTTTAATTTGTTTTCACTTGGATAACATATCTACATATCTGCTGGTTTTAATGTGTTTTGTGTTACAAAAGACAATAGCCTACCACGAAAAATTGAATGGCATTAAATGTTTAAGTTTACTGGAATTAACGTAATGGAGTTTATTAATGGTCCAAATGTAGACGAAATTTAAGATACTAATGTTAGTATTTTCTTTTAGTTTAACGCGAAAATAGTCTAAAAGGCTTGTTTTTTTTCTGTTCTTCTTCGTGTGCCTTCTCCTCTAAAAACGTTGGCTATCGTCATGGTAATTTTCCCTTTCGATGCTGCATCTCTAAACAATTCAAGCGAACTGCTCTTGTACCACTGTCTCAGGTTATTCAGTCAGAATATGCGCCTTCTTCTGCCCCATATCTTCCCTTGAATATTAGTTCGTAAGAATGCATATTTCTCCCCCCGCACCCTGTGGCCAATATACTACAATTTCTGATTTTAATTGTGTTTACAATTTCTCTCTCCTCCTCCAATCTTCTTAGTACCTCCGCATTTGTTGTTCTACTCACTCTGCTTATTTTTAGGATTCTTTTATAGCACCACATCTCAAAGGCTTTGAACTGGTCAATGTTATTCTTCTTAGTTGTCCACGCTTCCATTTTCACATAACCCGTTCCTTTTTTTCCTCCGCATAGTCATTGCTCTCGTTCACAATTGTTCCCAGATACTTGTACCTGCCGACCATCTCCGCTGGCTCTCCCTTGATCCACAATTGTTCTTGTTGATGTAACTTTGAGATAATCATGAATTTGGTCTTCTGAGTATTTAGTGTGAGTCCCTTATATTCACTTCTCTTCACTACCCGATCCATTAGTCTTTGCAGCCCTACTAAGGATTCTGCTATTAGTACACTGTCATCTGCGTATCTGATGTTGTTGATCACTTCTCCATTCACTTTCACTCCGGTTGCCGTTCGATCTGCCAAAGCTTCCTGTATAATGTTCTTCGAATACAAGTTAAAAAGCAATGGCGATAGAACACACCTTGCCTTACTCCTCGTTTTATCTTCATCTCCTTTGAAAATTCCTCTTCCGCATAACTCTAGTCTCCCGATTAAAGTATAGATATTTTATTATTCTAATATTGTTCTTTTCTATTCTTTTTCCTCTTAGCATCTCTATGAGGTGATTGTGACGCACCTTGTCTTGCTGCTTTATTAAAATCTAGGAAGCACAAATATACAGGTTGGTTGACGTCCGTACATCTTTGAGTCAACAGGTTCACTGCAAACAGCGCCTCTCTAGTTCCTATTACGTTTCTGAAGTCAAATTGGGTTTTACCAAGATCTTCCTAAAGATCTTCTGATGTATAATCCTCAGGAATATCTTAAGGGTGTGACTCTTAGGCTTATTGTCCGGTGGTCCTCACATTCCATTTTTTTTTATACAAGACAATTTTTCTGTTTAATTAAGAATTTAGCATTTATTAAGCTTTCTATGCAAAATGATTTAATTTGGGAAAATAAGCCGTTTTAATAAAAAAATTAAATTTTCTTTTTTTTTAAGTTTTTAGGGAGGTTTAAAAGCAACCCTCGATTTCCAACTGACACTGTGTACTTTTAAGAAAATGTAAGAAAAAACCAAGGTTAAAATTTTTGAATTACCACGTAGATTTTCTTACGACATTTGTTCATATTTGGCCAAATAATTAAATTTTTTGAAATTTGAATGATGAATGAAAAAAAGGTTTCCCGACGGTGCAGCCTTCCTTGGAGATACTGTATAATTGTATTTTTAATTGACTATGTCTTGCATACTGATACCTGATTTTATCTCGTCAGTGCTTTTTAACACGATTGATAATTACTGGGAGTGACTGACGTGAGAAATAAAAATATCATCTATTAATTTAATTCTATAGCACACACTACTTGCTACAGGACTGTGGGGTAGTATATCGGCACACTCCGCACCACACAAATGAACTGCTTAAATCCATTGTTTAAGTTCTTGCATTCGTATATTATGTGTTTATGCGATTGATTATATGGGTTTTTCGCGATATTACTTTTATATCGATGTGCTTAATTTTTAACAGCTTCCTTGAGAAATCTACTAATAGGATTTGCGATCATTTGGCAAAAGTTTCCAAAACATTTCGTGTTGACGTATTTGTAAATTCGAAAGTAGACGAATGGACATGTTACAATGTTTGAAACTTACCTCGTGCTCATAAATCATATTGGTCACCAGCAACTTTATTTGTTCGATATTGAACGTTGCGAATTGCTTTCATGTGTGTTGACATTTTCGCATTGCATTATTTGAAAATGATGCTTGTAAAGATAACGTAATGACGAGGAAGTAGTTATTCGCAATTTATATAATTAAAAAAAGGAAATTGTACGATAATTAACATATTTCGCGAAGCGTGACTTTGTAAAATGCAGATATTTCATGAACACGGCATTGATTTTCATTTCGTATGAGTAATCGTCACAAATGCACCTACATATCTGAATGTATGTAAAATTTTATTAAACTTATTGTTGTTAGCACTTATATATTGCATTATATGTATTGACAAAGCGGAAATGGGTTTTGATAACTTGATTTATAAACTGGAAAATTAAAAATAAATTAAATTTAAATTTTGAAATTTAATTTTTTTTAAATTAAAATTTATAAAAATTTTAAAATTCACTTGCTGTTAGAAGTAAATAGGCTGATTAATTTTCGATCCTCGCCATGGGAATCCCGCTTATTATTGGAGATAGGGGATAGGCTTAAATTCTCCGAATTTTGTGTTTGTCATTTACCTTAAGATAAAATGAACCCGCGATAAAGTTTATTCTTTTCTTTTACGTCTAACACCTTTATTTGGCCTTGCGGAGAAAAACTAAGAACGCCACTTTCGATCTCTTATCTAACGGCGTAGCCGAAACTTTTACATGATGTTTCGATTCTCTCTGGCCTTCATCAACTTTCTTATTTCTTATCGGCGACATAACCGCCAGAATGTGTTTTTTATTTGTTGACAAAAGTTTAATATTAGGCTTAGATAAAATGTGTTATTTTTCTTTATTATTATTTTTAACCAGAAATTCCTAACTTTTTAGCATTTTATTTTCTTTGGCTTTTTAAGTCTTTGGTAGAGAAAACAAAAAACTTTGTTTCTTTGGACTTATCTTATTTTGCAACGTCTTGTCGTAGCATATTCGTCGACATTCACAAGCTTATCTATAATAATTTTAATTGTTAACAGCCTATATTTGTTTTAAGTTTTTTTTTATTGAATATCACTTGTTCATCATGTTCTCCAATTCAGCCTAATGGTAAAAAGGTCTGTTTTTGACGGTAGTGGGCCTACGGCGAATCGTTATTAGCGTGTTGGAGCAAAGAGATGATGATGAAACATTTTATACACACTAAAGACTCTTGAGGTCACGATAAGCTTGAACTTAGTTTTCCCCTTAGAGCCGTCAGCAAACGTTAAAATATTGTCCCTAAGTCTGCTAGAAAATATAACGTAATAGAATTGGCTAGAGTTTCTACTCAAGGAATGAATATGCATTTATTGGATATCAACCACTCGTTCTTAAAATGAAATTTGTCGCCTCCTGTTCTAGTATTAGCAACACAATGTCTCTAAAATCGGGTTTGGATAGAACGAATTTTGCCGCCCCTCACAAATGAACACTGAGTGTGAACTACAATTGTAAAGAAGTGGTTACAATAAAATAAATTTATCAGAATTGTTTTTACTTTCAGTCGAGATAATTTGAAACAGTAAATCTTAAAATAAGCGAAGAATTTTTTAAACTTTCAAAATAAGTAAAATTTTAACATTATTCAACAGGAGGAAAGAAATGATTAAAATATGAAACCGCAAAACTCTAAAAATACAAATTGAAAAATCAATACAAGCTATTGTAAAAACCAAAAGGCAAATCAGTTTGTCACAATTGTTCATGCTCCTGATGAAGTTCTAAATAAGGAACGCCAGACCCTTCACTCGTTTAATAATCAAATAATTCATTTCCTAATAATAATAATTAGCATTTATTCGCATTTTGATAATTACAAACTATAGAATTTGAAATGAAAATGATGGAAAACACGATTTTATATGTGCATAAAATAGTAAATTTGTTTTCCATTATCTTATTTGTGTAACATTCGTATTATTCAGTTCAAAGTTAATATTTTCTGTTTTGCATTTGAAAATGTCCAATAAATCTTCAAGGTAATAATTAGCCTATTCCGTTTGAATACGTCTCAAGTAAGACACGTAATGTTCTGTATCTACATATATAAAAATTTGCAGCCTTTTATTGAATATATTGAGTGATTTTTACGTAATTACACAACTCCCATGTTTCAATTAAATGCCCAATTAGGTGTTATTAGAAAGGATTTCTTTCGATTAGTGATTAACACTTTTAATTTTTCGCATTATAGTCGTAAAATGGGGATGTTAAGATTGTTACATGAATTTAGTTCTAGAGCGCTCCACAGTTAAATATTTTTTCAATATCATTATATCCAACGTATGTGCAAGTATGAATATTCATATTTCTTAGAACAATAACAATATACATAAGTAGTACAGTAGTCAAATAAATTAAAATAATACGTTTTCTTCATTTGCGTAGTTGTAATTATTAAGCGTATAAGTTATCAAGAATTTGATTTCCGCATACTACTTTCTTAGACAAGTTTGTTAATACTGCCAAGAAAAAGATCTTTATTTATTTATAATTATAAGTCTTATAACGTATACAGATATACCAACCGACCGGTTTTAGTTATAAAAACATGAATCAGGCCTCTTCTTTGGTGTGGCATATTTTTTAAAGAGAAACCGGTCATTCAATAGTCAATAAATATTGAAAATCGGCAGGATTGGTTTGACTTCTGCACACATATATCGAACACCAAACTTTACCAAATTTAAACACCAGAAGCAAAATTATTTTAAACGGCACCGTATTTTTATTTCTTCGTGTAACATTGAAAGTAAAAGAGATATTTACAGTAAAACGCGACCTCTGCATATGGATCCGCACTGAAGTGGTTTTTGGTATTAAATTTGCTTGCTTATCGTGACAACCGTGAACGAAACATATGGACATTACTGTTGATTCGAAATTTTACTTGAAAAGGTGTTAATGCATATGATTTATGTATGAAGTTAGGGATAAGGCAAGCATTCCGATGTGCAATGCGGAACAGTTTTTACAAACATGTATATCGAGGTGGAAGGCAGGAATTTCGAGCGCTTACTGTAGGTTGGTAATAAGTAAATATATATGTAGCTCTTAATTATTGCCATAAAAATTACAATAAAGATTTATTTTTGTTTTAGACTTTTGTTTTGATATTAAATTTATGCTTATTGTTAGAACTTTTGTTAAAATGAAATTGGTTTCCTTGATCCTCTTCCTTATCGTCACGATATTAAATCAATTTGGGCTTTCCAATATTTCCAAATGCAATATTCCCTTTTGACCGCAGCTAGCTATTTGGGTTCAAAATTTTGAGTCAACGTGAACATTTCTTGTTTACCGCTATAACGGTAACTATATGGAGCTATTACAGAAAAAATGTATGGTGCCATTTAAAAAAAATGTTTTTAGTGTTTGAATTTGTCAAAGTTTGGTGTTCAGTACTGAACACCCTGTATAATCTAATCTTCTTATAAGAGAATTGGACATACGAATTCCACATATTCTTGTTCTTAAAAAAGTCAAAAATAAAATCAGTGGGGCATTCTCCACAACAAAGAAAATAAATAACCCTTGCATAGATATTGTGCTTAGAATCTGATCTCGTGTCTTTCGGTCTAATAGTAGTATAATAAACGTAAAACAATTTCAAAAGGGCACCATAAAGTAATAAAAACAAAGACTAAGTATTAGTAAAGCCAAGTCCAAGTCTTCTTGATATCAGAAAAATTGTACAGTAAGTACATTGAAGATTTTCTTTCTTGATTTCATATTAGCAAAAATATCAACGACTTTATCAATGTTAGCATGTTACCAGTTTTAATTTAGCTTTGATCACTGCAATAGGGACAATCAAGTAGTTACGTATAAAAACCAGCACATTTATCAAGATAGGCTGAAGTCAAAGAACTACGTTCAACTAACAGTAAAGTAGTTAGAAAGCTTTCTCAGATCAAGACTGAAGGATCTTGTAATTGATAAAACTTGTGAGCTAATGAAAGATATCGACATAAATGGTTTTGCTAACTTTTTAACTTCTTTTCTTTCATTAAGGACCCTCGAAGTCACGGGTCCCGAGCGAAGCGCCAGCTTGGTCCAACTTTAAGTTCAATAATCTAATTTTAAATCATTTTATATAGTTTTAATCTGTTTGTGATGGCTACTTTGTTGCTCATGTTTTTCAAATTTTACCAAACAATTTGAATAATAATAACATTTTAGCAATTTTTGATAAATTAACGTGACGTTGGTATCATTGTACTTACATGCTCATATTAAATGAACTAATCAATCTCTTAGTAAATACTCTCGGTTATTATAATCACTTGGAATCTAGCAACTTTTCTAAGTTAAATATTTAACAATAAGAAGTAAATGCTTAATTTCTAGTTGCCAGTTTGATTAGCTAAAAATCAAACTGGTTTATCAATACATTTTTTTATACGACTTGATTTGTTGCTACTCAATTATCTTCTGCATGTGCCGTAAGCTCCGCGGCATATTAAGCATGCGATAATCACAGGAGCCTAGTAAAGTGTTCGGTTTTTTTGGCAGTTCTCGAACGCGCGACTCCTAGCGTGCCACAATTATGGATACACTGCAAAAATTAATTTCTGTTTATTTTATTGTACGTTTATCTTAGTGAAGCTTTAATACAATATCGGGTAGAAAAGTAAAGATAGAATATCCAATTTAAAATTGTTTTTCTTCGTAACTACGAACTACGTATTTGCATAATCATTTTGCGTACAAGAAACTAATTGTTTTAAAATGAAGTGTTATAATTATTTGTCCTTCGGTAATTGTGTTAGTAAGTTAAGTTTAAAGAATCTTTTAACAACAACAAGTGATTAAGACTTATAATTACTCCTACTTCACGAACGAATCTCAAGGTAAAAGGTTTTTGCTATTTAAGGTTTACGTGGTTGATACTGTTATGAATGCGGTATACGCCTAATTAATATTTCTTCGCCATATCTCCGTATTTATTTACAATGAAATAACAGCAGCAAGCAGATTTTAACACATTATCTGGCGAAGTAATACATATAGCCAGGCTTAAAAAAAATATATAATATAGAGGGCCCTATTGTGTTGCATACTGGTAAATATAAGCACCGATAACAATTTGTGGTTACGAAGGTGTTGTTCAGAAATGCTTATCTTCATTTTGCTGAACATGACAGTTTGGAACTTCAAGGCATCTGAGTAGTTTGTAGAAGTATGTTTGTTACAAGCCTTTTTGTATATTTTGTCGCTAATTTTCTTCTTCTCGAATTCTTCTCGAATTTTTAGCTACTAGGTGAGCAAATTCAAATATAAATTGGCGGGTAATAGAATGTTTTTATATTACATAAATATCGTATGTATCTTTTATAGGTTTTTACGGTTGGTAGTATTTGCGTAGTTTGTTTACATTATTACCAATCTTTCTAAATAACAGCATTCAATATTTGCCACTTTTTAAAGTTTATAATTTGAATAAAGTTAATATTTACTTCGAATTGAGAATAATAGACGTGTTGCTTAGATTATGTTTGTTTACTTATTAGTAACGATAACTTTTCCGTATAAGAAAAATTTAGATCTTACCTCTTGACTCTAGCGTTATTTGGATTTAAATGAAAACATGAATATCAGAATCTAATCCTTGAGTCTTGAGTCATTGACGCAGACGAAGTTTTAGAACATTCTGAAATTTGGTAAAACTGTTCTTTTTTTGTTTCTAAACTGGTTTTGCAAGGTGTCAAAAATCAAAACATCATGACTCTTTTCCGAACAGTGAGAGCAAGGCTAGAAGCTTCACTTTACCTTCCAATTTAAAAATTGCCAACGTTTTGTCGTAACTTAATCGTTACGGATAAGCGTAAATTAATCAGAATACAACTATGTTCGTTATTTAACTAATATTGAAGAGTCCATAAAAACTTCACCTTCTCATCTATGGTAGTTTTCTCATACAAAAGGACGTTCCACAAGGATACCGGGTAGGCTGTGTGATAACGATGGGAATGATTTTTCCGATCCTAATGATATTGTTAATGCTTTCGCTAATGTATTCTCTTCGGCTTTCAACGCACAGGACGGCATTTCGTGGACTGTGTCTGATTACAATTCCTTACGTTATTTATTTTCATTGGTCAATGAAGATAAATTAATGGCTAACAAATGTACCACAGGCGATAATATGTTACCAAGTGAATAGATTCGCGACTGCAGATTCGTTTTCGCACTTCTCCTGAAATCTTTCTATTTCTTCTTGCTCTTTTTCTTTGTTGGAAACGTTGGAAAAGAGCGAGCATCATTCCAGTGCGCAAAAAACGTAACCGTGAAATTCTATCTAATTACAGGCCTATTTCAATAATATCAAATTTTACAAAACTTTATGAGAAGGTCTTGTATGCTGCCATTTATAACAGAGTTAGCTCTTTTATTGGCCCAAATTAACATGGCTTCATCTCTGGGAGGTCTACGGTTACGAATTTGACAATTATTTCCCAATTTATCAGTGAAGATGTAGATGATAGTGATCTATGCAGACCTGTCTCGGGCGTTCGACATGATCAATCATGAGTGTGAGAAAAGGAGAAAGTGTTATGTAACTTATAATGAATACTGTTCTAATAGCTTTGCTCTTGCCTCTGGGGTTCCCCAGTTATCGAATCTGGGGCTATTATTGTTTGTACTTCGTATTAGCGATATGCTCCTGAACATCAATCTTCCGACCCTTGCTTACGCAGATGATATTAAAGACATCAAAGCGGTCTTGATGCGCTGGTGAAATGGTATGAACTTTTCCCGTTCTTCTTCACCTGTTATATTCCCCTACCAGATCAGTGGTGCCAATTTATCACGTAACCTTGAATTTAAAGACTTGAGTGTACTTTTTTTATAAACAAATGAAGGGTGATTCAGCTTCAAGAAGAGCCTCTTCGTCCATGCTTGATATTTTTTCTCTTTAATTAAAAGTCTTTCTGTAATGTTTTGCCATCATTTCATTCTGGGGCGACCATCATGTTGATACCGCATAATTAATTTTGCTATTAGTTGCTTTTTTCAGAATATCTCAAAAAGAAACGAACTTAATCTTTGTAACCAAAACGCACATTTTTGCGTGTGCCGAGATAAATGTACCACCCGGTATGTTTAGCAACATACAAGTAATACTGTTGGGGAATTAAAGCCAAGTCCAAAGTTATACATTATTTTGCCTCCTTCTTTTACAGCGAATTAATAAGCGGGATCGAATGATTGAAACAGCACACTGACAGCAGGTGGTATGGAAAGGTTTAAAAGTAAAATGCATTTGACGGAATGACGTCAAATTTCACTATAGACATTGACCGCTTTTTGATCAGCGGATACTATGTCAAGGTTCTTCGATCAGTTTTTTCTTTCTAAACGATGCACGCCACAGCGATCTTATCGGTTATCGGTTCTAATTGACGACTGTAAATTATTGTTTTGTAGTTGCTCGTTCGATTGATTTGCTTTTTAATTTAGTTCCAAGTAAAGATTTGTGACACGTACGCCTCTATGGATACATATTTTATGTAATTTATAAGATAATCATAGTAATTTGTCATTCGCGGCTCTACAAAGTTATCCATTCGCTTTGAAGGTTTTTACTTCCGTCCGATTTGAATTAGTAATTATTCCATAAATGGCGGTTATACGCCGCAAATCGTTGTTTTCGACGTTTGAGGTTAATTATTTAGTTTGTCTTTTCGTGGTGATATGCAGAGGATATCCTTTTTTTTAAGAAATAAAATACGTATGAATACATATATTTCCTTTTGTGATACCAACACATTTTTCCTCTTTTGTTTATTGAACAAAGCCTTTAGTTGGCAACAAACTCCCATTACTTGTGCTCCATGGGTTTGGGTTCTTCTTTATCACACCTACTTAGAGGACAAGATAATAAATGGCACAACCCAGATGGTATAACCTAAACACACAGAAATTGTGAAAAAACATACAACCTATAGGAATGTGTAAAATTTAAAAACCAATTTATCTACTTTGAAATTTAAATTCTTTTGGTTCAGATTATTTTTTTTAATGTGAATCATCTCTACTGGTTCGGAAGATTTTCAAACGGCTTTTTTCTTGTTATGAGCTACGATTGCGGGTATAGTTTAAAATTATGAAACCTACTATTTTGTAGCTACCCAATTTAAATGTAACATGCTATATACAATGTGATCCAATTGAAATGGAAGCTCCGCTGTAAAAATGAAACCAATTTCTTTGAACACGTGGTAGATCAAAAAGTCTACACCAAAATTTTAAAAAACTCTATTTACCAAGGCACACCAAAGAGATGATCAACAAACTGTAGGAAATAGAAAAACAACGAAATCTTGTAGCAGTGTTGATAGCAAAACAATAGAACATCAATCATTTATAAATCTCCTCAAGAAAGATAGAAGCGCGACATCAACTTTTTTCTTTTGCAATAATATTCCTAATTATTTTAATTGCATCATAAGATTCATAAGTGGTATCTTCTTTTTGTTTCTCGACGTATTTCGTTACGATTTTCCTCTTCAAAACTTTCTGCTCTCTGCACAAAGTGCGTAAGAATTTTAGTAGTAAGTACAAATGTAGATACGAAGTAGAACTTATCGATAGAGGAAGCGCTAGTTGTGTGACATTTATTAACTTATCTAACATTTGCTAGATACTGAAATTCTTATGAAAACCACTGCAAGCTTGTAAATATGACGTATGATTAAAAATATTGGTACTACTGTATGTCGCTATGTTGATAAACTTCGTTTTAATTAAAAGTAAATGCGTTAAACAAGATAATTTTTAATATTAAAAAAATGGAAATACGAAGATAGACTAAACATTAAAAATGATGAATAAGAGCAAATTTTTATAGGTTGATTTCATCCCTGAAATTTAATTAAAATAAAATTCTGATAACTAGTTTCGAAGGCTCGACTGTGATTAAATTTTGTTGTTATCGTTCAACCAGGCAACACAAGGTTGCATAGTAGTAATAAATATTAAAGGAATATTTTGCATTTCTAAACGCTGCGCTCAAAAGAAACTTCGACGACTCAATAGTCTTAGCAAACCCTTTCTTGCGGATAAGTTTAGCGACAACAGGAGAGCATCGACTTCCGCGGTCAATGTTTTGCTGTCAATTGGATGGAACCTCTTCTGGGCTACTGCATCTTGTTCGCTTGTGTAAGAAGAATGTCCGTGGTTGCTCGGGGTCCGGTTTTTATAAGAGATTTTTGACAGGGGTTTGAAAATTGGTTTAACGTTATGCCTTTGGAGTAGTTTGCCTATTTTGTCGGTAATACCTTGAATGTAGGGTAGAAAAGCGGTGCTAATCGCGGGATCTTGATTAGAAGCGGTATGTTGTTTAAGAGTGTATCGTTTTTCGAATATCTCACTTGCTGAAATTGGGCGAGAGCGTCGAACCGAGAAATGGAAAACGCTCATTTAACTAATGTGTTTATTTACTGCTTGTTTTCGTGCCGGAGGGTGGTGAGAAAGGGCGTTCAGATAGCGGCCTGTGTGGGTCGGCTTCCGATAAATTTTGCGTCCTAGTTTGCTGTTAGAGTAGCGAGATAGGAGGACATCTAGAAATGGGAGTCGTCCCACAGAAATCAGAGTCGTCGACATCTGATTCAACCTCTATGGTGAAACGGATGTCTGGATGTTGGGAGTTTAGAAAAGTTAGGAACTCGAGCGGGGATACCCGTTCATGTGGCCAGATGACGAAGGCATCGTCCACGTATCTAAACCAACATTTCGGTTTTTTAATATCCGGCGAGGCTGATTAAAATCGATAGGTGGAATGTGAAGTAATATCAATTTTACTGTAGAATAATCTTTCGGGAGTTGCCGCATCATTGATTGCGATCTTGGCGGTTTTCTGATTATGCTATTAACTTTTCAGAAGGTTTTTAAAGATTGATGTCGTTGCCTCGTACTGCTCGTTACCTACTTTATTTCCATTTTGCTTTATTGCTCCGTGTCTATTCCGATCTAACGGACCGTTTTCGCCATGATATGGTTACCTCGTTGGTGTTCTCCAAGAGTTGAGTTTTCAAGTGTTTCGTCAATGAATGTATGGCATAATCAACCTTTGCGTCTGTCTCTAGGGCAAGGGAATTTAATTTCCGAACGAAACGACGTGAAGCGAGTAAGAGCGAAGATATCGGTACCTCTTGCAGCATTGTTAGTTTTTGCATATTTGGGATATACTTCCTTAAGAATTTAGGTATACCTGGCAGCCTAAGTAGATCTATTTTGTTTTGAGAAGTTGGCGTACAAGTTGTAGCTTTAACATAATCTTTATTTAACTGTATCCCTTCTGTGAGAAAATTTGCCTCACGTATTACGTACACTGCCGTTCAGAGAAGTTCGGTCGGTTATTAAAAAACATGAAAAGGTTACAGAAACAAACGAAACTAAAAACAAAATGCAATTTTATTGTATGTACAGGTAAAAAAGACAAAAATAAATAAATAAAAAGTTATTCTGGCCTAATATAACATACTGAACATTATTTTTTTTTTCATCGAAAAAACCTCCTTTGATGTTAATCACCGCTCGAACTATTCTAGGCATTCTTTCGATAAGTTTTGTTAAAACGGATTGTGGAAAATTAATCCCTTCATGTTGCAGAGTATTTCCTAAACGTTCTTGTGAAGTTGGGCATATTTTTCGGATCCTCCTGTCCAGTTCATTCCACAACAACTCTATAGGGTTCAAATCTGGGCTTTGTGGGGGCCATGTCATTACTTTCAGCGTGTGCTGTTCTTCTTGCTCCTTTAGATAGTTTTTACACACTAACGCAGTGTGTTTTGGGTCGTTGTCATGTATGAATGTAAAGTTACGGCCTATTATACGTAATCCTGATGGCACTGCATGATTCTGGAGTATTGCAAAATAATTTTCCTTCCTCATTACACCCTGCACTCTGCATAAATCTCCCGTCCCAGCAAAGGAGAAACATCGCCACACTAACACAGAACTACGCCCTTGCTTCGCTGTAGGCACAATGCAGTTCGGGATCACTTTTCGGTTTTAGATCTTCGGACATAAACTCGTCGATTTTGCCCAAAAACCTCAAACTTTGACTCGTCACTCCAAAGCACGTGTTTCCGATCATCTAACGACCAATCTAGATGATTGAGGGCCCACTATAGCTGTCTTGCTCTGTTGCCCCGACGTAATAAGAGTTTTCGAATGGCAATGCGTCCATGAAAGTCCGCTTGTTGAAGTCGACGTTTTATCGTACTCGCCGAAACTTGTTCTTCACGGCCTCGATTGACTTCGGCTGCTATTTGTGGCGCTGTTAATTTTCTATCGCGTTTGCTTAATAGTACAATTCTCAAATCTTCAGCTTTTGTTGTTTTCCTAGATGCTCCAGGACGAACGCGATTTTCTATATTTTCAGTTGTCCGATATCGCTTTATGATGTCATTTACTGTTGAACTCCTCATATTTATTTTTTCAGCAATTTGTCGCCCCGAATATCCTTCTTCAAACAGCGTAATGATGCGTGAACGTTTTTCTACACCGGTAAGCTTGCCACGTGCCATTTTGAAGTAAATTTTCTTAAAACTTTCGCGCAAAAACGACAGACGCACACCAACACACGTTTAACAGTAAAATGAAGCAAATTTATATCTTTACGCCCGTGATAAATAAACAAGAGTGATACTGCGGTATATTTCCTAAATGTATTGTTCGTTAATAATCCCCAAACGACCCGTTTCAAAAGATCGGTACTTCCGAGAAATTCTTGGAATGATAATAAAAGGGACTTTATTGTGGTCGTCGCAATATTTCTACTTTACATAATAATTTATGGCTTTAATCCCTTAGAAAAGAGTGTATGCTTAATATTTTTCTAATTTTATGTATTAATAATTGTATACAGTGTGAAATGACTTTTATTGTATGACCGAACTTCACTGAACGGCAGTGTACAAATCTATGTGAAAATTTGTAAGCACACGATTTAAACGCCAGAAGATACTAACGTGATGAACGTCCAAATGTAGATCAATGAAAGACAACTTTAAATCTTTATTGTACAAGATATACGGCTTATTTACAAAGGTATAATTGAAACAGCATTCAAGGATGCGCAACCCATTAAGTTATTATTATAATTTGCATAATGCGAAATTAGATTATCTTAAGTATGCTAACGTTTAATGCGTATACTTACGTCTATGATTACATAAATGTTACATATGACTGCTCATTGTTTGTGCAAGAGTTATAATCCGAGGAAATTCGTGTTTAAACTGTCGTTACTTTCTATTGCTTTGTTTTGCGGTTGATTCTAACAGGTAGCCATAAATCATATCCGGTTTAAAGTATTTATGGAATTACTACGAATGACACGGATGTATTTCGGATCTTCTTCGATGAATATTTTTTTTTATTCCTAATAAAGAACTGGAGCTAATTGTCAACATTGCTATAGCTAACTTACAATACACGTAATGGATATCAATCCCCAGCAATAATATTTGTAGCATTTACGTTCTAAAATAATCTAAAAGTAGTTGTTCTGTTGTCGATAAGTTAGTTAATATTGAAGAGTGAGATTTTAAAGGAAAAGGTTTTTATACGTAGGTGGCAGTGCCAAAGTACATATTTCGGGACTGAAACTCTAGAGATTAAAAGAGTATCTTCGTATAAGAACAACAACGTCCTTTATCGTCCGATTTTGAGATATACCTTCCTCCGAAAACTTTTTAAAATTTTCATGTTTCGAAGGAGAAATGTTTCTGGGCCATGAACCGGTTAATAGCTATGCTGGTTAATATGATTTAATAAGTTCAAAGCAAGAGCTGTTCAAGGCCGAAAGAAGAGATCAAGATCAATTCTAAAATAAAACAACATTGTTGTTCGATCGTTCTTAATAACTTCTTGTTACGAGGTATCAAGCAAACGCATTTTTTAACGTTTCTCTGCACTTCCATTTCTGCAAGAGAACTGAAATTTAAGTAGGGGATAAGGGGGTTATCAGTTTTATTCTTACGTCAGATGAGGGTATCTTAAAATTAAGGGTGGCAATTTTCTTGAAAAGATTATAAAGACTAACTATGAATTTTCTTCCACACTTTATCGTCGCTCTGTATACCATGAATTGAGTGGAAGGAAACATTTCGGTTTTCATCTTCATCCTATTTATTACTGTTAACCAAGGCGATTTTGGGATGCGTATAAAGTAAATTAAAATAACCTAACAAACGAAGATTAATAAAGGCCGCGTTAGGCTTTTAAAAATAATACTGCGAGTCAAAAGTGTTATTATGGGGCAATTAAAACGAAGTTAATTAACTTGCAAACACTGTTTTTGAGTTCAAACGATGCGAATTCCACTGAAATGAACATGTGGTTGAAGTTTAGATTAATTTTTATTGCTCCGCTTTCTTAACTTTCTTCGTTCGGTGTATTCCGCTAACTAAATCCAAACATTTTAATATACATAGTTTACTCCGATTGCTATATAAAGTATGTCCATTGGGCTTCCAATATGTGTCTTTTCAAATTAATGACAAGATAAAATTAAAGACAGGAAGCTAAATTGTTTCTAGAATCTGTGAAAGCGTAGTATTTTGGACTAATGGTGTCATTGGGAATGCTAGTTATCGGCCCCGCCTTTAGTTCCTTTAAGAGTTTCTGATAGTTTGCATTTATCTGATTATCCTTATGTATAACCTCAGCATAATTTTTGGACTTAATCCCCACGTTATTTCACACAACCTTCTATACCTGCCTAAGGCAATAGTAGATTTGTTGATGGTTTTAGTAATGTGAGAGTTCCGTTTATGTCTTTGATCGAACCATACTCCGAGGTATTTTGCTTCTTTGACAAATGGAATTTCCACTCCTTCCAGCACGATTGGTTTTAGGCCTCGAATAATGCGCTTCTTTGTAAATATGATAATTTGTGTTTTTTGGCCATTGACTGTAAGTCTCTTCTGTTTACACCAGTTATCTACTGTATTTAAGACATCTCGAATTCGTTCCTATACTACCCCAGCAAATTTGCCTCGTGCTACTGTAGTTAGATCGTCAGCAAATCCAAGCAATACGGGCCTTTTTTGGATATCTTTATTATTAGTTCATCTACGAGAGATGCCTACAGAAGCGGTGATGACCTCCTGCCCTTACCCTGATACTAGCCTCCCCCAGAGACGCCACTATTTTGCGTTCCTACAGGGCGGTCCTTATCCAGCAACAGAGCCGCGAAGGACTCCCTTTTTCCTAACCGCCTCTACAAGTGAGCTTGTGGTGGCATTATTAAATGCCGCTCAACATCTAGAAAGGCAGCTATTGCCATCTTTGTCTACTATTGACTTACAAATTAGTCGATTCAGGTCATCTAGCGCTATGTCTGTTGACCTTCCTGATGTAATTGGTGGAATGGATAAATAACTTGTCCTCTGTTCAAATTTATCACATCCTAAATCTTCCGATTCAATGGAAAATTTTCCTACAACAATCTCACTACAGAATAATTTCCGTCGTATCTCTGTTGTAATTTCATGTAATCATATAATCGCCTTGTTTGTCAGTAAATTTGGATATTGTATGGTTGTTGGTGATCAAATGTCATAGATCGCATGCCTTGCATTTTGCTGTTTCTAAAGATAAGAGTATCGGATTGCGTTTCGTCATCAAAATATTTTTCGAAAGGTGAAATTATCAAATTAACTGTGATTAAAACAATCGCTATCGTGATTAAATAAAGGAGTGGGGAGATGTAAAAGGATTTCTGACTTCGAGTCTAATTGTAATCCAGGTAACACGTGTTTGGTTGTGTCCCCATTTTCAAAGTGTTCATCGTTTGAATTCTGAAGATATAGTCAGGTGTGGTGGTTTGCATAAGCTGAGTTCTAATACTCATTAAAAGTTCATTTATTGCTATCAATTTGAACTTAAATTGGCCAAGGAATGTTCTAGAAATACTCTCGAATTCCACAAACCCTAAATTTAATTAATTAATTTCGAAAAATCATCACTGTATAAAAATATTAACATTGATTTTACTTTTTTTTCCGCTTCAACCCATATAAATTTGTACGTACTCCTATTTCCGCCTGGTATATTAGACGAGAATGTAAACTTATTCTTTATCTTAACCACTCTTACCGTATGATAGATTATACTATAGAATGCAAAAGAAATAAATATATGCAGATTTATTAACTTGCAGAAAAAAAATACATTAAAAGTAGTGTACATATCGAATTAGTGTCAGTATGTGTATAATTTTTATGATAGCTGGTGTACATATATCTACACATGTAAGACCCGCAATGTTTGCTCATTGTTCAGGGTCATACATATGTACATCCTTAACAATTCGTATGAACCAAATTATCACTGCGAGCAAAGAAATATATGTATTTTTAGTTCAACTCGTCACGTTACGTTGTAATTGATAACTATGTGAAAATTGCGGTTAATTTGTTGTTTATCTGTACGTATTCGCATTTGCTTCTCTTCTTCGTACGTGTCTGAGAAATAAAGAAAGAATTTCAAGTTAAACTGTAGCAAACGTACAACTACAAACATTCCTTGTTTTTAATAAATAACCTTACAATAATAATGGATTTTATGAGCTGTTAGTGAGTACTCGAGAAGGGCCACCATAAAAGTATTTTGTGGTAAAGGAAATGCACTGTAATCGTGTCTAGGCAATAATTATTTGCTAATGTAATTGAATTTAATAAATTGCACAATAATAATGATAATTTTAATCATATTTACGACAACTTTGTGGCTTTCGCTTCCAAATGAAATCTGAATCATATAATTATACTTACATATAAGTATGTGTATGTTATTCTTCTTATTTCCTTCGATCTTCTGAATTTGTTATTCAGAAAGAAACCAATTCAAAAAAGAATAAGTATAAGAGCTTTGAAATTAAGGGATGTGAAGTTCCATAAAAGTTTTAGACAGAACGACTAGTTCTTCAAATGTTTATCCGCAGACTTGCTAGTCTAACGTTAAGCATTCAGTATTTCTGATGTTTAAATCTAGCATGCTCGAAATATTAATAACATTAATTTATTGCCAAATAATAAGCACGAATGCGACTCCCTTTCCAGCTGTTTCGCCTTTAACAGTCGTTGCTTTTAGCTTTATTCCAATGTATAATTTTTGCTCTTAATACAAGAAAAGAGAAGCACTAGCAACTGGTTGCAGATCTAGAACGATATTTAGCAATTATACCAAGATACCTACCACTACAGAATAAAGCTCTTGAAAGCACTCTCAGTAGCATACGATAGGTAGTGTAGCGAATGGACATATGCTTGCAAGTTGCTTGAGATTAAACTTTGAAATTGAGAGGTACCTTGTACTTATTCGCAAGTTGTCACGATGGTATAGGTTCACCTCTTAAGGTTTGAAATAGCTTCATATAATGGTAGTTCTTATGGAGGATGGTTAGGTAGAATTCCAATTCGGAAATTGTAAGCTTTTTTTGTGTCAACGTATTTTCTTTCAACCTGTTTCCGGGGTAATACATCTTCCTTTATTCGTAGTATTTCCTCTAATTCTCTTGGTGTGGATGGAATTAGCATTTTCAATTGTTGTATTTATTCCAGTGTGATTCCCAGCATATGGAGAAAATCGCATCTACTGCCACTTCCAAAGAAGCAATGTTGGTGACTTGGCGACCAATTTTGTGCTCAATGTCGAAAATTCGTGAGAAGTTACTAAAAGGTCCAATCCGTGAGTTCTGACAGTTTACCCTCTTATCCGTTTGGATTTGATGCTTTTATCGGCAGTTGTAGATGATATTCTCGCTGCTAGTGATTGCGGAAAACTTACTTGTCCAGTCCTCCTAGGATGTTCTCGTGCTTTTGACACAGTAAATCAAAAACTACCCATCGTTATTCTAAAATCTTTTGGATTCAGTGTGGAGGCGAGTCATTTGTTGCAAAGTTTTCTTTTTTTTCGGTGTTAGCAGGTTGTATTGCCCAATTATTTCACTCTCCCAAACTCTGCAAAGCCATATAATTTTTTTTTCGGGTTTATAACAATCACAAAATTTAGCATCTTTGCCAAATTTAAATCTGCCACCTATCTGCAATAATAAGCGCCTCATGGTGACAAAAATAAATTAACATGTATTGTTGCCTTTTATTTTATTTTTTTTATTACTTCTAAGAGTGCCCCAGTAAATATTTATTTGCCAAAATTCGACTCGCTAATTTAATTTTTGAGGCGATTGTAGAAATATATATATTCGCGTATACGCAGATGCTTGCGTAGAATTATACACCAAATTATGTACAATCGCGATATAATTTCCAGTTCATCTTACAAATATTTGTATAATATCGTTTTGTAAATGTGCTAAAACAGAAAGCGTGCAAAAATGCCGCAATAGCCTTGAATAAATTCGATATGACCTTGTACGGGTTATTTGTAATCGACGGATAACGGCTACCTCAATAAGGAACACTTTCCTTTGTTCCTCTAGCGGTGATGACCTTTCTAAAAGTTTTCCCTTTAAGATAAAAGGAATTAGAATACTTCTTAGTTAACGTTACCGTAAACTAATGGTTATCAAAAGTAAAGCTATGGTATTATAGCGTATTGCCAAGTAAAACGTTGTGTAGATTAGCGGAAGGTTATAACTTTCTACAATGCATAGCTTTGTGTAATTGATTGTTATTATTTAATTGCTCGATCGTTTTGTAAGAAATATTAACAAGAATTAGTTTACAATACAAATTTTCCCAAATTTAAATGTTGTTTCAGCAAGCTGAAATGGCAAAAGAAAGGACGTTTTCGCTTTCTGATTAGCTTTCCGTTTTCTTTTTTTTTTTAATCTTGTAATTTCTTGCAAATTAAATGAATTGTTGCCATACAGCTCATTTCTCCGTAAGTGTGTTTATAAACTTATAGAAAAGGTGTCAAAGGGTCATCTTTTCATGGAAATCTCCCTTGAAAACTTGGAAATTTCAAGTCTCTTGCGCTGGAGCTCTACAGTATAATCGATGAAAGTAAATCAAGTCGATTATCTCATTCATTTTCACTAAAAACCCGCTTACCTCAACACCGTTACCGAATTTCATTTTCCAGGTAGTAGATTACATACGTCGGTGTTTGATTTATGTGTTTCACTATTTATTTTCAGATTTCTCTGTTACTTCCTGATTCCTTTTTTTGGAATAGGGACTATTTACTATGTATACAGGGTGAGTCGGAAGGAACACGTGAAAATAATGTAAAAACCTCGTGTGTTATTCGATTTTCATTTGTTTTCAAGTTATAGCGTAATTTAAAAAAATTAACCAACGCCCTTGTAAATGGTGCAAATTTTCTCTTGTTTGCGATTTAACACGTTTTAAATAAAATAAAGATATCCTTACATTGACTATCCACGTAAAACAAAAAGTCAGACGGGACGTTTTAAATTAAAAGAATTTTCCCATTTTATCATACGAGACTCGATGTTTGAAATGTTATTTGTAATTACGCTATTATTTAAAAAAAAAATTAAATCGGATGAGCACATATGAGCGTTTATATTATTTTCACGTGTACAATACACTCCTGGAGTGTGGTCTGTTCTTCCCGACTCATCCTGTACATATACAGCGTGTTCACCTCGTGGCCGGAAGGTATTTCCTTTCCCGTGCAATCCGATAAGTTTTCAAATAAAAATATTTGGAGATAAGAACAACATAAAATTATACTAAAGTAGAGCGGATTTCCGTCGCGCACCTGTATTTTTTGTCAAGTACATTTTGGACGTTATGCACCAGAAACACCCGAAAAAATCGAAGCCTTGTGCTGATCTTCTCATTTACGCCAAGACCAGCCCTTCTTTTCTGTTTTCGAAACTGTAAAAATTAGATTAGAGAAACTCAACAGCTTATATGCTTCAAAATAATTTTTGGTTAGAGATTACATGATATTAAGCATCTCTTCTTTCGAAAAATCTTCTATTAAATGTATGTAGGTTGTAATTGCCGCACCCAGTATAAGGATTTTCTGTTTACAATAAGAAATTTATATCAACCGGAAATGTTAATATGTATTTTGATCCATTTTATATTTACATTTCTAGCATTTCCCAAAATCTGCTAGCAAATATTAGGTGCCACATCCTGTTTGTTTTGCTTATGAAAAATTTAAATAAATAAAATATAATAAGTATATTGGATATTATTATTGTTTATCATCTCCAGGATTTTATACGATACGGACTAGATAAAGTTGCAACAATCAATTCAAAATTCTTACTATTTTTTCCTTATCATTTGTCTGATTATCTACAATCTCATATACTGAAAATGTCGATGCCTTTGTTTCTATTATTTATGTAATAATAATTTCTTCAATTGAAAATTTTTCAACATACTAAGGAAAACACTTGTATACAAATCGATTTACTTATTAGGACAGTGCACCTGATAAAGAAAAAATGTAATATACGCGTCGATAATTCCAAGTATAAGTGTTGCAGCTTTACGTAATCTTCTGGTCCTTGAATATAAGTCAATCATCTTTATAACGTTGTATATAAATAGTGATCAAGACGAATTACGGAAAAATTATCGTATTATATGAGAATTAAGGTTAATTATTGTCGTCACTTCAAACAAATTCATTTCCATTGTCAAACGTTTTTTGTCCTCAGATATACGATAAGTATGCGTGTTATCTCAATTGATGCCATGTACTTGATACATGTTGATCGCCTAGATAACATTATTGGAGTTGATTTGTTGTCAATAAATTATCTCTGCTGTGTGTATTGTTACACTATTACGAAATAAAATAGATACGGATAGTATTAAGTGGGCGAATCGGTTTTATTTAAGTGCGATGTTGTCTTGTAAATTATTTCTAACAGAACGCCAGTATACACATTCTTTTTTGTTAATAGCAACCGATGAGGTCTATGAAGCCCAGCGAACTTATGGCAGCTCTTGCAAGTTATTCACAACTTGATTACTTATTTTTCGTTGAGCATATTGAAATAATTGCAACATTTCGCGTATGTTTAGTTGTGTTATTTGATGTAGATAACAAAATTCAAATTTTTTAAGAAAATGTATAGCCGGGAAGTTACTGATAACACGTACAGTGGCCGGCTTATGTTTTGTCTCCTCCTTGCAACGACTAAATATCGATAGTATCTTCCGCGTGGTGAAGCCAAGCACTTAGGTTCACAACATAAAAGCACAGAACCGCGTTTATTGAAAATACCTGTCACAAACTAAAATGGATGTAATAAAATTGTCCTGCGATTCCTACGATAATCCAAGCGCACGGCTAGTAGAAAATACATCGTCTCAGGGGGAGACAAAACATAAAAATGTCACTGTACATACAATAGTATTTTATTACATTTTATCGCAGAATTTAACGAGAATTCCAGAAATTCAATACTAAATAATTTTTTCGATTTAAAAGAAATACATCTTTGGGTAGCTACGAAGTTATGAATCATCCTGTAGGTTGCAGTATGATTTTTAAATATTTCTGCAATCAAACCTCATAAAACAAAAACCCGCTTTAAAATATTCTGAGCCAGCCGAGATGATCTTTTAGGTGGTATAATGTTGTGGATCAAATTGCAAAAGCGGAAGATATCCAAGAATTTGCTTCAAAGCCAGCCGATCAAAATCCGGTTGATTATAATAAAATGCTCAAAGCCAAAAATAATAATAATAATAATAATAAGCAATTCAAGAAAGTTAAAAAATTGCAAACCTCATAAAAGAAAAACCCGCTTTAAAATATTCTGAGACAGCCGAAATGATCTTTTTTTGTGGTGACGGCCCAACGAGGTGTATAAGCTTTTTAAAGTTTGTCATAACCTCAGAAGTCTTTTGTGGGTGTGAAGTGTTCTATGTATTTGTTGCTATCCGCACTTATTCCGCACTGCACAAGTTTAATTACTCAATCCTGGACAGCTGTTTCGAAGATGCGCGATCCTTATTTTCGATCGTTGACCGAATAATTAAATTGCTGTGGTGTGGTGGCTTACTATCAATCTGTATACATAGTATACAAGACTGCTAACAAGATACTAAAAAGACATGGGTCTGGCAGAGAAAATAACATGCAGATTCTGTCAAGTAAAAAAAAAAAATAAAGTAAAAAATAAAAAAAAGTAAAGAAGAAACTGGAGTTATGTTACTGTGCAGGACTGGCAAAGAACGAGAGTCTAAGAAATGAGCTTGAAATACTTATTTAAAGGTAAAAAACTACAGTATATACGAGTACAAACATTAAATACTACAATAAATTCCAATTGGAAAAGCATATCAAAAGAATGCATGCAACGTTTATCCGTTAATCTTAAACGCACTGTACATATGTACACCTTCGGCTTCTTATCGTGCGAATGTCTCTCAAAGATAACATCTCCGTATCACGAAAAAAAGAGAAGAAGGTGCGAATCATTTCGTATGTTGGCAGCTCATCATGTGACAGTTCCTTACTGAATTACAAAGCTTTGTAAGCTTAGTTGCATTTAGTTTGGCGGGCGATATAGGATCGTTTCGATTCGAGGTGAATTAGTGAATAGCGAATAAGGTAAGTTGTCTCTCTTTCATATCGCAGACCGGCTATAACCGTTTCATAAAGCTGTTTTTGTGATCCTAAATTTGAATGTATCGTTATTGGAAATATGTTTCCTTTGTAAACTGTTAGTTTTGGATTGTAAGGTATGTAAGCAACGTGAACTGTGTTTATACAATGATATGTGCGTACTTACATACATACGTTTAGGAAAGACTATGTATGTTTTAAATATTAATATTTCAACCATTTACGTACAAAACTGATTTCTGTTACGCTGAATTATATTTTTTTATCACGTGAAGAATGGTGTAACTCATATGTACGTAGCAGGAAAATTTGTAATATTACATACTAGTACTCTTTTGTTTAGTTGTAAGTAAAACAAATGCATATTAGCATGTTTCGCTTAAAATTAATCTAGCAACAATTAGTGTTTCAACGAGTTAATCATAAGAATTTAAAAACCTTGCAACTAAACCGAATTGAAAGTACTAAATCAACATTTGCATATTACGTTTACTTATATAATTATTTATTCATGACATATAGATGTATTGTTAAATCTTTTATTTACCTATTGGGATCCATTTACATGTCTATCAATTAAAATAATATATTATGCCATACTCGATTCTTCATGTGATTCTTCCATTAATTTGTGCGTTAAGCGCTACAGTCAGATGTTATTCACACATTTTGAATTATATAACGCACGTGATTTGACGATCACGTGAAGACCCACCAATGTATGTTTAAAGTTTTCGTAAGTCAGTGTTTTGTAGATAATGTAGCCATTGTTCATACTGATGAGATATGTAATCGGGAAACAAACGTCGTCGAAAATTATGAGGCCTATATGTTGTATGATAAAAAAAATTCTTTGCTCTGAGTCGTCAGTCGCCCACACGTCAAATAAGATGGCTTATCTCTACAGTTAAGTTTTACTAAATTGCATTTGGGAGGTGTTCAACATAAAGGTGTGGTCTTATTTAATCATCAATAATTACTACATATTGAAATAATTGGTGCCTCTTCAAATCCAGATATTTTGATATCAAATTAATTTAGTTTTCATTTTAATACAAAACAATCAATTTATATTATTGGGTACTCGAAATAGGATACAAAGTACATGTATTTTAAATTAATTTTACGCTTAAAACTATCCATTTTATTTAGTCGTGTGTTAGCACCTTTGGCGCCCCCTTTTTTCTGCAAACATCTAGCATTGCGCCCCTTCCCCCAAGACATAAATTTAATTTAGTTGTTAGTGCTGAAAAACTTTTTGCAACACCCGTTACTGATTTGCTGCTAATGACATCCTGCTACAGCGCTCTTTACATAGCGTGTCCCTTGCGACGCTTATCGCATAGCGCCGCCATTGTGGGTAATTACGAGATCACATTCCCCAAAATTAAATTATCTTAGGGTATTTATATTCAAATAACTAACAAGGGAGTTTTGAGTGAATTTTGTTTATCGACATTGTTTCTGTTAAGGGAAGTTGGAGAAATGATTTTTGATACGCTAGGGTGCCGGAAGACTGTAAGTGTAAAAACGAAAATATCCCCGTGCAACTTCTTCAGAAGGCTTTAAATGATATTAATCAATGGAGCCTCCAAATCAACTCTTGTAAAAGAACTTCTCCAACTGATCACCTATTCATAAAAGGAACTAAGTTTGAACGGCTTAGGTCGGTCAAGTATGTTAATCCCCACGCGCTGCTGACCAAACTATCGCTGTACAAACAATACTTGAAACCAGTCTTAAATATTCACATCAAGAAGCTATAGATGCTAAAATATAAAATGGCCACATTAATTACTGCAGCTCCATGGTTCATTCGGAACCAAAAACTAGGAAGGGACTTGAATATTCCAACCCTATTCGATTATCTCCGTGGCTTAGGGGAAAAGACATGGCAGAAAGCAAGTGTCTCCAGTAACCTCCTTCCAGCCCGTGTTGCCGAGGATCCTCAAAACGTAGCGTCCCTTATAGTCCGAATCGTCAGGTTTCAGGGTAAAATAACAGCATAAGCAGTGACTAATTCACCTCTAGCTATCTCTCTTCACGTTGAATAACAAATCTTAAAACCCCTGCGAAAATAAAGGAGAGGGTCACGACGATAAAAGAGCTAGAAGGTATCATCAGCTAGCTTTAGATTAATCGTCGCTTTTGGCAACTGCGCTCTTATTTAGGCTTAATTCATTTCTTACCAATTAATGAAGTAAATTCGGTTTATCGAAACTGGGACAGGCTGTATGTAACATCAGTTATAGGATACCTAGCAGATAAACATTTGCTTATTGGAGATAATTATTTCGGATGGCGATTGTAGAACGATTACTTCCTTCTACTTATCAGTGAAAGGACAATATTGACAAATTTATGATCAAAGCAAATAAGTTTCAATTTAATTATCAATATTTTTGTGAATGAGATTCAAGGTTTCTTTGAAGGTTGCAATAGATTGTTCCTAACAAACATAATAGAAGCAGTCTTCTTAAAAACCAAGCCGAAGGCAAGTAAAACATCAATTGTGACATTTCACATCGTTACCATGTTGAAGCATCACTTCTAAATGTATCTGTACATTTGTAATAATTTTTTGAGAAACAACGTTATCCGACTTAATTATTATCAATGTACCCGTAATAAAAAAATGGTACAAAATATATATATCTTTGTAATCCAATCACTCTAAATTTCAAAGCCAATTACTTGTTATCTGACACCTTTAAAGCTGCGATTTACAACAGGTGCTTTGGGATTATATGTGTATATCGAGAGTATTTCGCAAATAACTTTACCTTATTGCAAATACACCGGATATCTACAGAACAATTCTAAACCTATTAGGGCATAAGCTAGGTGTTGTCTTATTATTACCCATTTAATTAGCTATTAGGTGATCTCACGATTTCTACAATTTTTAAAATTAATAATAGTTTGCTGGTCCAGTTGTATAAAGGTTTGCTCCTGACTGCGGCAGAGTTATGCGACCTGCATTCGAGTTCTACCAAGGTAGGCAGGAAATTTCATTGCTCCAGGCAGTACTAACCCTTCCTTTAATGTGTCGTTTTTCTTTTGAAATTCTTTTCACGTTTAGCATTTAATTATATAAGTAGTAATTCCTCAAAGCCATAAAGAGCCTTATTAATTTCTTCTTCAATAGTTATAGTTCCTCATGGTATTGATGAAATTACTCACGGAAAAGCAATGCGAGGAAAGCAAACACTAGCCAACTGTTGCCTCAATGTCATCAGCGTTGCTTTAAGTATTTCTCTTTCTTACACCACTATTTGCTCCTCGCCTTAAATCACTGTCCTTCGAAACAAAAGGCAAAATACCTTTTAGTGCCACCTAATACCCAGGAGACACACGTCTGCTGTCTAGAAAGTAGCTATAATAAGTGGGTGCAGTTCCAAAATCATCACTCGAGCAGTTTTTGAACTCGAAATGGCTGCACCTGCATGGCTGGGTAGCATTTACAGGTTGTCAATTAACTCCTACCACGTGATATAAATTCTTATGCTACAATCACACGCTATGAGAATAGCCTTTAACCAAATGCGGTCCGGCAACCTACGTCAGAATGGTCCTTTTTTCTAGCCGTCGGCTTTCCTTTCTCTAGGTCCGAGGTCTTGTTAGAAAATGTATCTCTAGCCTAAATAAGCAGTAGTAGGGTTCGAAAGTGTTGTAAATGATGCTTCTGGAACGGTATTTATGTACCAAATTTACCAAGAGAAATTTCATATAAAATAATAACGTTCAAATTCAAATTTCTCAAAAACCATTAAAGATACCGCAAAATTGTCGAGTGAAAATTAATTTCTATTTAGATAAAACAATTTTGAAAATTTTGTAGCATAATATCTATTGAATATTTAGATATGAATACGTAGCTATTAAATGAGATTTGTTTGTCATCCTGTTTAGTAACAGCACTCAACAGAAAGGAACAAATGTACCTAAATATGACCAGGTAAACACAGGCAATAGCTACAAACGCATCAGAAACAAGGCGATAACTAAGCATATTCATTTAAGATTTGAGATATTGAAAAGTATAGCACTTGCACTCAAGAACTTTCTGGCTACTTATCAGTAAATATGTAAAGTCAAAAGAAACATTATACTCCGACATGTTTACGTACTTACGCGCAACTGATCATTGATCTGTTCATTACGTGATTAATTTGGGTTTGATAAGTGTGAAATATGTATCTATTTAGATGAGTGATATCAAATGAATAGCGGTTAAAACAAAATACTAATCACAAACCCGTTCAATTGTTTTAAATTTTACACGCTTCAAAATTTACATGAAAATACATGCGACGAGTATATCGCTCCTTTTATTCTGAATACTGATAATTAAAGTTCGTCAGTTTCCATGCGCTTCACGAAATTAGCAGCGACTAAACAGACTCGTGTTTTGTCGACTCTCGGGAAAACCAGTAGGCAACACGAACCCTTTCTTATGGGACGAATAGACACGAGTCTGTCTAATCGCTGCAAAAAAATAATAATTTCACCTGCCTTGGTCATCTCTACTGATAATGCTTACTAGTAATATGGAAATAACATGCAACATATTTCGCGGTTGTAAGTTTTGGGTGTAAATTTTTTCTTCTATAGAATTGCCTTTAAAGTAACCTATTTGTGGATATCCGTTCTGACGGTGCTACGTTCAACTTAGTGAGCGTATGGCGGCTTAAGTTGCTGACTTAATCTTTTTTCATTCATCCATTAAGCGATCATATAGCTATAGGTACATTACTTTGTTAACTACTGCCTCTGTATCTAATCGACTTTGGTTCAGCTCAGTTTCTCATCAGTTACTTCCCATTTTAATAATTTCAACAGCGAAAAATTAAATTTTATTATATTGTTAGAATAATGTTCATTGAGCGTTGTAATTGCAACTGATTTTGCACCGGTTTGTAATTTGCAGTTGGCGGACCTGCAATTTTCCACATTTGTGATATTTAAGTGTTAACGAGGAATTTTTTGAAAGAGGTTGGGGGAAGTAAGAATAAAGGCGTTTAATTGTATTTCTATATCATGAAAATTTTATAAAAAAAATACATGATTTAATAAATAATATATTTTATTAAATTTATTATTTATTATAATAAATAAATTTATTATAATTTAATAAATAAAATATTTTATAGATGCTAAAAGATTGCGATGTTTTGTAATATAATTTGAAGGTGTTAAAGACATTTAGTACTATAGCCAGCTTCTCATGAAAAACTTAAAGGTTCGAATCTCCCAACTATCGCCAATTAAGAAATAGAGCTTCATTACATATTATATTATTGTTATTATATCTAAACGTTTTAAAATTTAGGAGAATTCTTGGTAGAAAAGGTAGAAACAAAACAGTTTGCAGAACTTACGCGGTGTGCTTTCCACGATACATTTCGCACGAAATTTACGTTTTCTGTGTATGTATCCACTGTTAAGTGCATAAAAACATTTCAGAGAAACTTAATTCAGAATGCTAATTAACAAACAACAACAGTCCACGGAATGTGCGGCAGTTGTAGTACGTACACACACGCAGGTTGGTTTTTTCAACCTTCTTGTAGTGGTTTAAGTTAAATTGGGCGTCTTGACAAAAAAAAAACATGTTGTAAGATGTAGTTTCAAATTACAGCGGAACATCGAATTCTTTTTCCTTTGAAATTATACATTCCTTATTTTGATGACGAAATTACGATTTCCGTCAATGTCCCAAATAGAAACACTCCGCTATTTCGCGGATTGATTGATGTAATTACAATGCAGGAGGCGACGTATTGTAACGTTCTATGCATATTGCTACGTTCTACACTCGTTCAATGTTGCTGTTAAAAAAAAATGTCTTCGTATAAAGGTCATCAAATTAAGGTCATCTCGTAATTGATAATAATCGCATGACTAACATTTATCAAATAGTTTCGACTAAATTTACGAATTTTATTTAATTTTGTGCCATTGTGCTTTCTTATAAATAATTCTAATATCCTTGGCGAATGCGAGTCGTAAAAATGTTAATATTCTAATAGATTCATGTGATAGGTGTCCATGGATGCGAAAGGGCGTGGCAAATTCTATATGCGGAGAGGTACCGCCATAATTATTATTTAATTAATACGCAGTGTTAGATCGTTTTGTTTAAATTAGCGAATATTAGTCGTATTTTTTGCTATTTGCATAATATCAATTTAGGAAATATATGAATAAACATTTTCATGTCACAATTGCATCAATGCAATCAATGACAATGTACTTTGTGATATTAAATAGTTATACGTAATTATTTTATTGTCAATTTGTTTACTTTTTACGTTTACTACGGAATGTAAGCAATTATCTTGATTCAATCTTGAATGACAATGTTTAAAGAGGACAACAGAACATTAAGGTTCTACTTGGGATGTTTTTCAATAGTTTAGTTACTAAAATCGGAAAGGCACTTTACAAAGTAATTTCCTAAAGGTTGAATATTATATTTTTTTTTTACGAGGAAACGTGCAAATGTTTGATTGTAGTTTCTACATAATATCAATTATTCGCTACCTTTCTCGAGTTAGTTATCCAATAGCTGTAATAATAAGTTTTAAAAATATTGGAAATAGGCTATTAAATTAAAAAAAAAATGAATGAGAAAAATAAAAGCTAATAACGTACTGTTGATGCTCTGAATTTGGTTTGAGACAGATCCCACCTACTTGACTTGAACTGAGGAGAAAGATATGAGAAGACAACGAATTCCATTAAAAATAAATATGTCGTACTCACACCGAATCACCAATTTCAATTCAATGTATCTGTTTCCAATGAAATCACGATTTCTGTTGATTCTTTCATTACTTTTAGGGTAGTTGTACCTTATTACATTTGGCCCAGAAGAAGAAAACGAAGATTCCATAAATGTAATAAATATGTTCCATTTAAAAAAAATATAAGTTTAGCTACAAAACTACAATTTTGCACATGCCCACAATCAGACCTCATTAAGAAAGAAGCCGTTCTGAGGCAGTGTCTAGCTCACTCTAGCTTCCTCCCATTCCTGGTTGTGATCCTTTTCTCCATGTTTTAGGAGGTCTGCTTTAAAGGGTCCATTTCAATACGTACTTTGTCTTTATTGTTCCTTTTTAATATATGGTCTATCGAGTTCTACTTGCTTCTTTCTATTTAATTTTTACAACTATTAACCTATTCTTAGATCAAAATATTTTTTTTGTTACCATCAAAATGTTTATTTAAAAGGGTTTCGATTTTTTTATGATGTCTTCTATTAATGGCCCCGGTTCACTTCTACATAACAATACCAACTTCTAATTGCTATTGAAAGTTCTTATTTTCGGTTTTTGGGTTAGCTATGTTGACGTTTGTAAGTACTTAAAAAATTTGATTAACATTTCATGTTCTTTTCTTTTTCATCCCTTCCCTCTTGCAAGTAACAGAACTCCTTCCTTATGTTTCTTTCTTTATTATCTTCGATTCCTATTCTCATATATTTTGCCCTTTTTATAGAGTTCCACCTTCGCCGCTTTCTTTTATAGTGTTTTATACTATTTATCAACACTTCTATGTAGGTTGTTTTGATTTATAAATCTTCAAATTCTACAAATTTGATACAAAGTAATTTCTCGATAATTAACTTAAAAATACGCACAAGCAACAGTATGTACTGCTTTATATAACATTTAATTAATTTTATCTGGATAATTACCGATTACTAATTAAGTAGATGGAAGCCCCAAGAGTGGATACTTTGAAGCTGAATATACGTAGGTGCGGTTATATTTAAATATTAAAATTAAAGTAGGTTGATGGTGCGATTATAGCCTAAAATATTCTAAATTACAGCATAATAAACTACTAAAATGAAATGTATACGTAAGCAGTGCAGGTATATCTCTCGTATAAAGTATGGATTATTTATAATTTACGCAACATAATGCATGTTATACGTTAAGTTGAAGTAAAACATACCTTCCTGTGTAAACACGTTATACCTTCCTTTCAAGAACACTGATAACAGGCTGTTCGCGCTATAATTCATATTTTGCGAGGCAGACGTCAAGAAAACGTCTGCTTCGCATATAAATTTGTACCAGGTACAATAAATTAATCTCCATCGCGTAAACAATGGCCGTAATCGTAAATATCTACTACATCTACGTAAAGTTGCCTATTAGTAGCTCAAATGCGGGCAATTTTATGGGCGTATATAACTGCTTTTGTAGAAATATCATTGACAATATTATCGTGAAAAATTGATTGGAAATTCCGCTGTGCTATGTAATCATTTTCTGACAATCACAAGGCAGCGGATTAATGGAGGTATAAGTCTTGTAGCCGACTAGTGGGATGAAATGTGTGCATTTACATCCAATATCACTATTTTACATAATTATTATTTAAATTTTCAATATATATAAAAATTAGTAAAAAATATCTAAGAAGGTGTTATATATTCTGTGTTTCGAAATTTCCCCTGATTTTCTCATATGTCTTTTGCCCAGCTACATATCGAATATCAGATCATCAGTGTTTGTAAATGGTAACCCTTATCTTCTTGTCTAGTTTTCGATAGAAAACAACGAATAGCGCTTGGCATTAGTTGAAATTTAGAAAAATCTAAACTGTGAACAGCATTTATCGGTCCTTCAAGAAAGGATTCGCCTGTGTGTTGTCTGTGAGGTTCTTGAGTCGAGGGATTTTCCGTGACCAAAACCTGTAGTTTTGGCGATGTATTTAAATATGTTTGCATTATTTTGCGTTTGTATAAAATTAATTCGATTAATTAAATCTTGGGAAACTCCAGAATTGTTGGAAAAATCGCTTGGATTTCCTGTCAGATACATTACAAGGGTGAATCAAATATAAACGAGACTTTGATGTAATAAATAGAATAAAAGAATAAAAAATAAAGCACCAAACATTTTCTAGCATAATCTCTTGCTGTAGATATGCATTTTTCTCAGCGGATCAGTAGCGTTTTTATCCTGTCGACCTAAATATAAGCGGGTTGTGTCAGCGACTAATTCCGCAGAAACTCTTCCAATCCATCGTTGTTAGCCTCTAAGAACTTCTTTCAGTGGTCCAAAGAGTTCGAAGTCGCAGAGGGATAGATCGAGGCTAAATGGAGGGGCGTTTAAGAACCAGTCACAGATGTACAAACGTGTCAACGTCTGTTCTGCTAACAAGTTATGGATTGAATGCTTCCATAACTTGTTCCATTCCTATTTCAAAACAAATTTCGGAAACTCTCAAACATCGTTCGTCCTCCAGAATGAACGGCTTTTATTTTCTGCTTCGTAATGCTCGTTCGTGGGTGACGATCATGGCTTTCGTTTTTGGTCCATTTACGACCTACCACGAATTCTTTATGCTAGCCAAACGCGCAGTAGAGGTACTATTTTAAATTAATTAAAAGACGATCCTTCAGCAAACTCACGCGGCAGAACTAGCCAGAAACAGCGGGAAGATTGACTTGTTTTATATGTTAATCTCGTGATGAGGTTCTAACCGATACCAACTAATTTTACACCGCTCACAGCTTGCTTCCTCGTAGTAGTCAGTGTATAATTAGGCTGTAGCCAATATTTGTATAACATTCGTGTATTACGGCACATTCATGCACCATTATAGAATGGAAAAATAACAAGCATTCACAATTTTAAGATATTCAGTGTTGTCTGAATTTTGAAAAAAAAAGGAATGAAGAAGAAACATATGCTCCAACTGAATAAAGTTTCTTAAATCTTTCCAAATTCCTCATTATAATGAATCTACGATAACAATCCGTTAAAGCAAACCAATTCTTTCAGGCATGACTTCATCTCATACCCTCTCTTTATTCGAGAGAATGCCTCATTAATTGTAGAGAGAAATTTATGCAACATCACTAGACCGTGCACTCACAATAATAACAACCAGCGATTTAATTCGAATTTTTCTAGAAACTGTGGTTTTTCCATTTTCTTTCATCACTTGCGCTCTTTAGCGATCAATTCCGAAAATTATAACTATTTTTAGTCATTAATAATGATAGCAAGGACTGTGGCGTAGTACGATAAATATCGGCAACCTTCGCACCACACAAGTTTATTTAATTATATAATAATTAATCCGGAGCGGCCGTTTCCAGGACACGAATGGTTCTCATCATCAACTGGTAACCGAAACGTGGTTGGCGGAGGTTGCCGATACTTATGTGTTGTTTACTATTTTTAGTAATTTTTTTTAAAATCGTTAGGCTAAGATAGAGGTGCTGTCCATTCTTAAGCAGACACCCAGTATAAATTGAATACGCACATGTAATCACAATGTTTCTATGCACACGTATAGCAAGGTTCGGCTTTTTTCTTTTCTTTAGCCCCTACTACTAACACTAATCACCTTTTGTATGCTAATTTTGATTCTTTGAGTAAGTATATTGTCACAATTCATAATTGTAGGATGCTAATATTATTTTTATGCTCCTGACGGTCATAAGTACCCAGCTAATATACCTGTTATTGCCGCGATGGCCGAGTTAAATTTGTATAGATAGATTTGTACATAGCAAGCGGCTTTTAAGGTCTTCCATTCACCTTGAGGTATGAAACGAGCGTCCACCTTAACACCATGAATGGAGCACCAATGTTCTTGCATATACATAATATTAGGAGTATCGCATAAAATTCGGAAGTCGCTTTAAGCCAATAGCCAGAGATTTAGTAGAAAGAAATTTTAATAATGTTCCCTTTGTCGATGCTGATCTCCGACTATTTAAAAGTTTCCTATTACAAACTACAGGCTTAACGTCATTTTTATTTGTTCGAGTTTTTGTTGATCAATAAACATTTCGCTATTGTATTAAATAATGAAATTTAAACAATACTAGAACGACATAAAGCACCAACTACGTGTGGAACTAATTAGATAAATTACGCGCATTGTACATGCTTTGGTTTGAAACAACCGATAACTAGTAGTGTTACGTGTGTGTACATGCAATATGTACTATTGTCTTTAAAATTTATAATATGAAAAGTCGCTGCAATTAGCGCCAGGTGAAATGACGTTCGGTCAAATTCTACTGTAGCAACATCTGGCAGGGTAAGCCGTTCTTCTTTTCGGGTTCTACAACGGCTTATATAGCATCTGGTCCCCTCTCTATCTCGAGTCCGAAGAAGCGGCAATATTACTAGTCTTCATTCTATTTTCTACAAACAGGGAGGAAATAAATTCTTTATCCAGTTTTCTTTTAATATATCACCGCATCTTATCTAAAAGAAAATATGTTTTTGGATGAATGTAGGTCTCTTCACTATTATTTAGAATAAAAATAGTGTGTTAATGAAGTTATTGGCTTGCTTCGTAGTTTCATGTGCCTAATTATTCATGTCATGCACGTATCTGATAAGTGACTATGTAATTCCGATAGAATTACTAATTTCGAGTGCTTTAACGCATGTAATCTAACGAATATAGAAGAATACGTGCGTCGATAATACACATATGTATATTTCATCATCGCTATGATTATGCACTACAGACATTAGATAAAGAAATGAATACTTTCTGGATTAGTGAATCTTGGCGAGGATTTAAAGTCTTCAAATATGGGTAAATTATTTTTTATGGTTTTCGTGTGTAATAATGTGGCAAAGAAGATAAATTAAAATAATAATAATAATGTTGGGTAGCGAACAATCTCCTGTAAGCTAGAAAATATTGCTTTTACCGTGTCATTATACATTTGCTGTTTGTTGAAATTCGAGGATTAAGAGAGGTGTAAATGAATTTACAAAATATTTTCGCGGAAAGATAATCAAAGCTAGTCAAGAGTGCGCTACTTCGCCTATAGATTTAATTACTGCCTGCATAAAGGGATGGTGCCTGGAGAGGTTATTGATCCCATAATTTTCTTTTCTTGGCTGTCGTGGATACCCTTCAACGAAATGAAGAAGAAGAAAGAAAGAAGAAGAAAGTTTAATGTGGCTTGTGAGACTTGCTATTTGGTCGAAAAGTTATCGGGGAACGGAAATTTCGGATAAAGAGTCCGAATTCGTGGCAGATTAGAATCAGAGGTTTCTGAGACGGCGGGTCTGCTGGATCCGAGTTATCGGATGACGGATTCAAACTCGGGATTTTGGATAACGGATACGGATCTGTGGCTTTGGGTAACTGATCCGCATCTGAGGTTAATGAGTAGTAAATCTTTGTTTTTTTTTGTCAATTTTGTTATAGCCAGCATTAATAAATAAAATAATAATAATAATAATAATGTAAACGTACCTGTGGTAACAGTTAACGATTACATTAGCAAGAGTAAACGGCTACTAAGCATAGCAATATTAAAGAAATGTAAATCACAAACATATTAGGCAGCCTTACACGAATAGATGCGAAATGGTGTCTGGCATAACTTCATTTTCTAGTATTTATACACTGACTGCAATTAAAAATGCACCACCCCCGAATTGTTGAGTATTTTGTTAAAATTTCAATTATCGTATTGCATTGGTCTAATTTGTCTTCTAGCATTCGTTTTTACAGGAACATCTGTTACAATTCGAATGTATAAAACGCGTGCAGTATGTTTCAAGCAATAGTGAGTGATTATGTGTATTTTATAAACAATTAACCCTCTTATAATGTGGCCGGATTATTGGGTTACATGAAGGGGGCCTTCCCGGGCTTGTGGATTGCAAATCAAGGTAAAGCACGTAGAGCAGATTCAGGACCACCACCGTAGCTACTTTTCATTTGTTGTCTTTCATGCATATGTTTATAAATAGTATAAATATTTTGATACAAATGTTGGTGATGCATTTTTAATTGCAACCAGTATATTTACCATTACCAGTATCAAAGCCAGATTGTAAGCTAATTAGATACTATCGGGGATTTAATAAATAGCAAGAAATAAAATTAAAAAAATTAAAAAAAATACAAAACCCCGATATTAATTCTATTTAATTCTAGTACCTATTCATAAAGGCAAATAAAACGTTATCATTATGCGCTTAATCGCTTATTATCCATAGTTTTATGTTAATAGCTTAATTGATGGTGTTATGATATACTAATGCGAAAGTAACTGCGGATAATACGAAATAGATAAGACACTGAATATAAAATGACATGAATTGGTAATAAAGAGGTTAACTTACACGAGAAAATCATAAACATAGCCATATATCTAGTCATTTTCTTTATTTAGTGTTTATTCCTCCAATAGGACTCCTACCAATGTTTTGGTATTGACTTTAATGTTTAAATAACGTGGCGATATAGCCACTCGCTAAAGCAGGATTCTAACAATTATGGCGAGTATATTTTTTCTTGTATACTTCATCGCTTATTTATTTTCCAGGTACACAAAAATAGCCAACCATGGGGGCGATGTTCCGCAGCGAGGAAATGGCCCTGGCCCAGCTTTTCATCCAGCCAGAAGCCGCATACCAATCTATCTCCGAATTGGGCGAAACCGGAACCGTACAGTTTAGAGACGTAATAGCCACATCAAAAACACTTACACCTATATTTATTTAAAATAACTTCTTCCCCGTAGTTAAATGAGGATGTAAATGCTTTCCAAAGGAAATTTGTAACTGAGGTGAGGCGATGCGATGAAATGGAAAGGAAGCTGAGATACATCGAAGCTGAAGTAAGAAAGGACGGCGTTCATATCCCTGACGTGTTGGAATTACCTAAGGCGCCAAATCCTAGGGAAATAATTGATTTGGAGGTGAGTATGTTCATTTACGTGATTTGTGGAGTTTCTGCTCAAGTTTTTTTTTGATCTGAATGGATTTTTGTTTTTAAATAATTTAAAGAATTATGTTCACATAATTCTTTATGTTGTTTATGTTTATGTGAACAGTTCCATAGAAACAATAACCAGAACATAGCTGGCTCAATGTTTTCTTCAATGTCGATATATTAGCCAGTTGCTGATGTTCATTCAAATTGAAGCTGAATATAAGCTTTGGAAATACAATTTCGAAAAAGTATGTTCCTTTTTAAAGTGCGGTGGAAACTTATCGCCCAAATATAACGCTTGGTACGTAGCTAAAAAAGATAAAAATTTGCGTTATCAGTTTACATTTATTTATGGACGTATTTATTCTTTTTTTTTTGGAACTAGGAACGTTGTCAAGTCTCGTAAACTCTAGTGTTACTTCTATATGAGCTACTTCTATTTCTAGGCGATGTCAACGCTAGCTTTTAATGCCTACCATACCTCGTGTTATTACTTTTATCTTTTATTTCGTCTTCGTTTCAGCGTGTTATATCCGTACTTGTGTATATTGATTACATTCTTATAGTTCTGTTGTTCTAGAATGTTTGTTTAGCTGACTCAATCTGCATATATGTATTTGTAATAAACGCATTTGAAGTAGTGACGTTTAAAACCGTGAATAACGCGTTGCAAGATAACCTGCAATTAAAGTCTTATGATTAGTGTTCGTTACGGCAAGACCCATCTAGTCGGCGCAGACTTAATTTGTGGCCTTACTTTTAATACGGCAACAAAGATAATTCATACTGCTTTTATGATTGTTAGTAATAATAATAATAATACGTATTGGAAAATTCTTCGCGAAATCTTAACATAAAAGTAATGAATCTTCCTTTTTTTGGTGAAGCGGCATGAAGATATTAAATATGAATGCCGCGTATATCATGCCCCGGAGAATTTTATTGCTTCACGTTAAATGCTTATATAATCTTACGTGGAAATCGTTAACTGTTTTATGACGAATTTAATGCTAGTTAAAATTTAACGAGATTGTTCCGTGTTATAAAGCCCATGTTGATGATTCTCAATTGTGGGCAATGAGCGAGCGATGCGTCGCGACTACCAACAAATAGTTGTAGCATAGTTCTTATTTCTATATCGGACAAGATGGAAGCAAGAATCACTAATCCTAAACGGAAGATAAAAGAAACAAGAGGGGGTGAAAAAGGACATTAATTTTTGTCGAAGAAAAATAAAAAAATCTATTTCAGATATGTTTACTAATAATGACTTTATTGCAAAGCAAGTCGGAGGCGAATTCCAGTAAAAATATTGCTCTATTAATCTTTCTTAAATGAGAAAACATAAAATAAGAAGCATGCTTAACTTAAACCTCGATGATGACCAGAAAAAAATTAAAACAAAATAGCATAAAAGAAGATAAGAAATTAACTTCGAAAAAACTGCGAAGCCAATTTTAATTAAACTTAATACGTTTGTTTCCATAAAAAAAAACCCTATAGTAATCAATACGTTAAATAAATAAAATAAATTGATATAAATACTTAACTCACCACTAATTCTCTCCTTTGTTTTAGGCACATTTAGAGAAAACCGAAGGCGAAATCAAGGAACTTAGCGAAAACGCCGTATCATTGAAATCCAATTTTCTCGGCTTCATCGAGCTAAGGCAAGTACTCGAGAAAACTCATTCGTTCCTTGTCGAGAAAGGCGAAATCAACGGACCTGAAATTACTCAAAAGCTTCAAGAAGATACTCAAACTGGAATCGCCAGAGGTCGATTGGGCTTGGTCACTGGTGTCATCAACAGGGAAAGAATTCCGGCGTTCGAGCGCATGTTGTGGCGCATATCCAGAGGCAATGTTTTCTTGAGACAAGCTGAGATCGAGAAGGCACTAGAAGATCCGAGCACAGTTAGTAGTAATTTACTAATCATTTGAGCAGCTGAAAAGTAATCGAAAATTTTCAATTTTTACAGGGAAACCTCTTAAATAAGACAGTATTCGTGGCTTTTTATCAAGGCGAGCAACTTAAAACGCGCATTATTAAAGTATGCGCCGGTTTCCATGCTTCAATTTACTCCTGTCCTGATAAAAGTCAAGAACGCGAAGAAATGTTGAAGAATGTTCGTACACAAATTGAAGATGTTACAATGGTAAGTCATACCGATTCAATTTCTATGAAAGTATTGCTATCACGCTCCATTTCTATAGGTCCTAAATCAAACTAAGGACCATCGTCAAAGAGTCTTGGTAGGTGTTGCTAAGGAATTGCAAAACTGGACGATTATGGTAAGAAAAATGAAGGCCATATACCATACATTGAATATGTTCAATATGGACGTCACCAAGAAATGCTTGATCGGCGAATGTTGGGTGCCTGTCACTGATATTCCGATAGTTCAAAAAGCGCTGGCGGAAGGTTCGGTTAGTAGATTTTTTCTGCATCATTAGTAGCTATTTACAACGTTGCTATGTTGGATTTTTCAGAGTGCTGGAGGAAGTTCAATAGCTTCCTTTTTGAACGTTATCGAGACTAACGAGAATCCGCCAACTTTCAACAGAACCAATAAGTTCACTAGGGGTTTCCAGAATTTGATTGATTCGTACGGTGTTGCTTCTTATCGTGAAGTTAATCCGTGTAAGTAATATATTTCAAACTTTCTCACAGAGTAGATCTTTAGAAGCTGAAGCGATAGCAAAAGCTTCCGCACTATCATTTCTAGCGATTTCGATCTTCACGTTGATATTGAATAATATTTCTTTTCAGCATTATATACTATCATAACGTTCCCATTCTTGTTTGCCATTATGTTCGGTGACGCTGGCCACGGCCTAATATTGTTCTTATTTGGATGTTACTTATTATCCCAGGAAAAGAAGTTCATGTATAAGAAAAGTAGCAGCGAAATTTGGAATATTTTCTTCGCGGGCAGATATATCATTGTACTTATGGGTCTATTCTCAATGTACACTGGATTCGTCTATAATGATATCTTTTCGAAAACAATGAATATATTTGGTCCGACTTGGGGTGCTAACTCTACAGTAGCAGAACATCTGGATCATGGTGAAGTACAACTGAATCCAAGTTATGACTTTGCTGGGGAACCATACTTTATCGGCGTAGATCCTACTTGGATGGTACGTAGAAAGCACAGTAGAAGTTCTTGATTTTCAAAATTCTTTGCCTTCCTATCAACTTGCAACTACGGATTTTTTGTTTTTAAAAATAAAATGCAACAAAAACCTCGCCCACTTACGCTATTTTTTCAGAGAATTTTGCATACGATACAAGCAGTAGCTTATTTTTAATTGTTTTTTACTGCACCCCCTTTCTTTTAAATATTTTTAGTTGGAAAGTTCTGTTTATTTTAAATTTGCATTGCTAACACTGGCGAACAGTCAAAGAGAATTTTTAACAAAATCCTTTTTTTGTAGTTGGCTAGGAACAAGATTATATTCCTGAACTCCTATAAGATGAAGCTATCTATTATTTTCGGTGTCCTGCACATGATTTTCGGTGTAATTATGAGCGTCGTTAATTACAATCACTTCCGTCACATGGAAGACTTTTTCCTACTTTTTGTGCCACAGATCATTTTCTTATGCCTACTGTTCTTGTGGATGGTGGTTATGATGTTTTTGAAGTGGATCCTCTATTCATCCGATCTAAGTAACTAGTAACAGATAGCAGTTCTGGGTACATTTTTAAAACTTTTTTGTTGTACTTTTAGATGATCTTACATATGGAAGTTCATGCGCCCCATCTGTATTGATTATGTTTATTAATATGATGCTGTTTAGTCCAAACGATCATCCTGACGATTGTATGGAATACATGTTCGAAGGCCAAGGAACGCTACAATTATCATTCGTCCTAATATCGTTGCTATGCATTCCTGTTATGTTGCTTGGGAAACCCATATACGTTATACTGACAAGAAAATCACATGGCAAATCGGTAAGTGCGTTGTACAGGTGACACATTTTCTGTGCGTTTATCGGCTTAATTTTTTGTCATTCAGACTAAGTCTGCAGAAACGAGTACTTTCCGTGCGTTTCACGAAATTAGCAGAGACTAGACAGGCTCGTGTTTTGTCGACTCTCGAGGAAACCAGCTGGCAACACGAACCCATTCTCATGAGACGAATAAACACGAGTCTGTCTAGTCTTTGCTAATTTCGCGAAGCGCAACTCGTTTCTGCAGGCTTAATTCAGACAAATCGATAATCTCCAGTATTTGGTTGCCTACGTACGTCAAAACGAGAAATCTTGTCTTTACGTTGACTGAAATTAATCGAGATTCTCATCTGATTCGAATTGGCAGGTATAATTATGTCATAGTAAAATATTGTTCTATAAAAAAAAAAAATGTTAAAATTGTTGTCATTCCCAAGCATTTGTTATGCTTTCCGGGTACCATGTAAAAACATCGAAAATGAGCTAGTTAACTCACCAACTCTGCGCTTTTCAGAGTGGCGCAAATGGAGACGTTAATCAAGGTATGGAGCTGCAACCGGAGAGTGTCAGCGATATACCTCAAGCAACTCAACCTCGCCACGAAGAACATGACGAACACAATGAACCTATTGGGGAAATCTTTATCCATCAAAGCATACACACCATAGAATATGTACTAAGTACAATTTCCCATACTGCTTCGTATTTGCGTTTGTGGGCGTTATCATTGGCCCATGCGCGTAAGTACTACCTATTTGTTTTAATTCTATGGGGGATGGTTCGTTTAGAAGTTCGGGAAAGTATCCCCGGCAGCAGAAAATGATACTTAGGTTGTTATAGGGGAACTATATTAAGTATTATAAAAGGAAAGCTTCTAAAGATATATTTTTGCATCTCGTCCCTTTTCTGTAGGCGATTTTGTCTAAGTCTAACACCAATAGGTGTAGGCCATATCCGGAATAACCTGCTTGGTGAAAAAGGAATTTCTTCGCCAGATCTAGTCCCTTTTCCTTGATTTCTTGTTTCAGCTGATCAAGCAGATTAGCGCAATCGTCCTACAAGGTTCCGTTAGCGTCCCAAAAACACGGTAGTCATGACCATCTTATGGATAGGACCCTTCTTGTTTTTTTCAGTCCTGGTTTGCACTTGTCTTCCACTGTTTTTGATTGCCGTTTGCTCTCGAACGTATAGTGGTGGCTCCAAGTTACGTCCACAGTAACAGTACTAAACACTGCTCCAATACGATCATGCGTTGTAGTTCTTATCATTATAGCATTGAATAATAGGTTACTGGATATTGATTTTAGTGACTGTTCTTCAAAAGAAAATGCCAAGAAAGGCAACACATGGGAAAATTGTTTTACGTGTGCCACATTACAGCTTTTTCACAGCACATTGGTGCTTGTTTGGTATTTATTGTTCATTACACGATCTATCTAAAATCTACAAAAGATGTGCCTTTTGGATATCCACGACATTCTTTGGGAATTGGTGGATATCATACTTGACTGAAAGCGCCCTGGCGCAAATTTGTTTCTGAATTTTTCAGATATTCTGGTCGTAGTGAAAATTTCCTGATTGGAGAATTAAATAGTAATTTGGTATTCTCATGCCTAAATAACGTTAGACAATATAGATAATACATGGGTATATTTTACCAACATGTTTATTTGTTTTTATTCGATATGTGCAGAGTTATCAGAAGTATTATGGAACATGGTTCTGCAAAAGAGCTTCATATTCCCAGGCTACGCTGGTTCCGTGGGCCTGTTCATCATATTTGGCGCATGGGCTGCACTAACTGTAGCTATCCTGGTCATGATGGAAGGTCTTAGTGCCTTCCTACATACTCTTCGTCTGCACTGGTAAGAACGAGAAAAAAAATGATGATGCTATTTCCTGATCACCCTTTACGATTTCAGGGTGGAGTTTATGAGCAAATTCTACAAGGGCGAAGGCTACATATTCCAGCCGTTCAGCTTTAGAATAATATTAGAAGAGGAAGTGGAAGTGGAGTAGCGCGAAATCCTTTTAAAATATATTGTTTTGAAAAACGATGACGTAGTATTGAAAATTATTGCATTTAATGAAAATCTAGTTTGTTTGTATAGATACATGTAAAGCGATATAGTAAATGTGTAAAATAAAATATGTGCAATGATGTTTTATATGCGTTTCTTATATGTATGTTTTTATACACAAATTTTTATTAATAAATTATCTTCATTTCGAAGTATTCGTCGTATTGACAATTAGAAAGCAATTGTGATCGATATTCTAAAATTTTACTTTCGATTTAGTTACAGCAAGTTGTGAAAACATGATTGAATTCATCTTCTCTCCCCAATTAGGTTAAAAGCTTCCGTTCTTACCTTTTTGTTGCATTCAGTAGATGTTAACAACTCTTTTTTGCAAGAGAAGTTCTTTGGATCGAAATAACAAATTGTTGTACACTATCTGCCTTCGGCTTATTTTTATATATTATAACGTTCTGGCTTGGTCAACAGCTGATTTGAATTATCTTAATTCCATTGAAGTCACCCAAAACAAAATGCGTAGCATCACCGTGGTACATTCGAAATTCTCAACTTGTGATGACTTATCTATTCCTAGCATCGTTGAACGCTTGCGTCATATTTCGAGGAGGACATTGGACGGACCGGATGGGAAACACCGCGTGTTGTGGAGACTCCTTAAGATTGCATTCCTCCCAGAAGGCGACTGGTTCTGAAGCATGGTC
>LR737396.1:105537-186345 GCA_902655005.2 Marronus borbonicus
TATACTTAGACATCAGCCAAATCAGCACCTCTTAGCGACGATATAACGAGCGTCTCTTCCTTTTGAACCCCGCATGTCTTCGCTGCTGTAAGAAGAATTCCTGTCACAGCAGGAGCCCAGAAGAAGCTCCATGCAACTGCTGTTACGATGCGCTTTCAACCCAGAAGCCTAAATTCTTTAAAAGAAAGCAACGACCGCAGAAGTCTACAACAAAATATGTTCAATAATTAGTTTGGTATCTGTACCCTGTTTTTTGTCACTGGCTTCTAGACGGCATGACTATATCTCTTGGTACTAGGTGGCGTAGGAAAATATTTTTGTTGGTGTTTTAGGGGGTTGGAAACTGAGAGGTAAATAGAGCTCTGAGGTAGGGAAGGATTCGAAGCAATACTTACTTTTTTAGTGTCTACCTTCATCGATGGAAACTTGTGCACCCCTAATTCTCCATATATAAATATTGCAGTTTTTGGTATAGGGTACCAATGAACGAAGATTTCTTTTTTTTAACAAAAAACGCTCGGGTTGATAATCTGATGTCTTTGTTAATAAGCATGTTTTCGAAATAATACGACAATAAGTAGTAACGCATTAATCAAAGTTCATAGAACGCTTTAAAGTTTGAAGGTACATTGTCTATTATTATTTATTAATTTTTTAAAGGCGCGTTTTCCGATAATAATATTGCTCCTGGCAAAGTCCAAATATTACGAAGCATTCGCTAGTTCATGGTCAAACAACAAATAAGCGTAGCGTACTTTTTTGAAATACAAAATTAAACTTTGTAATTGTTTTACTGGTTATCGCCAATTTTAATTACCGCAAATGACATCAATGTATGTATATAGTAGAAATAAACACAAAACGTTAACCGGCCTTCACCCAAGCCCTGACATTAAAAGAAGAAAATTTGTTCCATTTATTATCGTAAGAAGTTAAATATTGATTCTGAAAATGATACGCGCTGATTTAATGGGGCAATTGCTTGTTTAATAACAGGACTAAAATTTACAATAAAAATTGCGCTTGTCTCTACCAAGATATAGAGATGCTGAATGCACATGTGATACTGGAGTACACAATTGGTACTAGTATTCATAATTGCGTACAATTTGGCTGCATTCTAATAGGTTTCTTCTTCAGCAGACATTTCAAGTATAGACACAAACTGGGTATTATGCTGAATCTACAAGGTTTTATGGGAAAGTAATATTAGAAAAGTTGGGGTGGTTTGAAAAAGTACAAAATCAGAAAGGCACCACTGGTGCGTATCGAGGCTATTGTTAGTTACTAGCATTCCTTGGAAGAACTTACACCAAATTTCAACCACATCGGTTTATTACTCGGTGTTCAGCGTTCGCTTTGCGCAGGGCGAATGATTCCCAAAAAAGTCCATGAAAGCCATATCGCAAGGGTTAGATCTGTTAAGATCGCAGTGGGACCGGCCATGGACCACCATTAAATAATCCAATCAATACCATCAGAAAAATTAACCATAACAAAGAATTCGTGTTCATGGGCGAAAAGAAATTTCATGAGGCGTTCGCAATGCACGAATCTCTTCCTGAAAGCTGCACACCAATAAGAAAAACAAGTATTTTCTGGCGGTTCGTCTAGGCTCCCGATGTTTGTTTACTTAAAATTAATTTTGAGATTGTGGCTAAAGTCGTTCCGTGAAGTCGTTCCGTAAAGTCGTCTTAACTATTAAATAAACGTTTTGCTTGGCATACTTTTAGAAGTGATAGCTTAGACAAGGGCTATGGCTAAAGCATTTAAAAAGCTCGTCGTAATATTGCATGTTATAATTGTAACATACAATTCGATCTAAATGTGTTAGATATAAACTGTCAACAACCACAGGAAAATGAGAGAGATGTGGAAATTGAATTTAATGAAACAGGATGTTTATTTCCATGCGGATGAGGAACAAGGGTAATGAAACTTTATTGAACCAACGAAATCTATTGTCCCCGTGTCACGATCACATTATATTTTATGCATTAATGAAATCGAATACTTATACATAGATGCACGTGTTTAAAAAGCTTGTCGTCATTATAAAATGCTCTTAGTGATTAAATGAAAGATGCAAATTGTTTATATTCCATATCTCTCTTCAATATATACAAGTGTAAATTTATAAATAAGTTAGAGATCCGTATTTAATTAAGAATAATGTAATTAGAAAGTCGAAAGATAATTTCATGTCATCTGCTAATAATACTCAACACAAAATAATGCCAGAAAGTTGTTGATTTCCGGGGGTTATTTTGTCTTAATGCTTCGTATACCGTGTGTCCATTTAGTTCGACAAATCTTTTCCTGGATAATCTAGAGAAAAAAATATTCACATACGGATTATTTAGAGATAAACTAACACTTCGTCAACGGGTTACTCTCTCAAGTTTTGATTTATACACTGGCATGGAGCAGGGACCAGCAAGATACCTTTTGCAGCTTTCCGCGTTGATTCACTTTAGCACATTTTTGGGACGACATATTAACGACCTAAAAATAGTTTTCTTAATTTTAATGTATATTTTGTTTAGCACATACATTATTTACTACATCATGCTAGTTCGGTTGCTACAATAGGAAAGAACAATTGCTTTTTGTCTTTTTTTTATTTGCTCGCTTACTCTTGTTCTTGAAATGAACAATATAAATACTGAGTTTTCTTACTTAACTTTGTATGTATTTCTGTACCGCAACGTTTTATTAGGAGCGCCACCAAGCCCTAACTCTCGGACCCTAAACGTTGGCTGGGCGATAGTTGCAGAAATAATCGATCACTTATATTCGCTATATTACCTTTTGCGTCTATTGCCCCATGGTATTTACTAGAAGCGACAAAGAACCACAAATCGAGCGGTGTATAAACGTTGCATTAAGTATAGACGGATGGTAGTCGTTATATTTCGTAAGGCCAGTTCATCGACGAAGTTTCGCTCCTACAATATATGCATCCTTTCTTTCTCTGCTCTTTCGCACAGGTGTTTAATCGACTATTAAAGCGGTTTTCTAATTTATGCGTTGATGATTTTGAAATATTCGCGTGTATTACAAGAAGTCAAATCAATTTTCACGCACACGTTACAGTTTCAATGAATTCAAATATTAATTATATGAATTTATAAGAAATGAAAGAAATGAAATATTGAATTTACAAATAAGACAAGATGTTGAATTTCAGAATTAATACAAATAAAATAAATGAAATGTAAATGCCCTTAACACTTCAGAAGATTTGAATTTAGTATCAAGTAGCAGAGAAAGTTCACTGATATTATTTGGTACTGTTTCAAAAAAGCGTGGCATATCTAAGTTGCTTTCTTAAATGGAACATTCTGTATATTAACCATTTTTTTTTATTGTATATAAGATTCCCTATATCCATCTCTTACTGTTTTCGAGATTTTTTTTAAATATAAGGTTCATAAAAATTGGAATATTTGAATTTGCAATTATAGCATTATATTATTTTAATTCTCTTCAGATTAGTATAACATATTACCATTAAACATTACCATTTCCGTACATAATCCGTATATCATAAGCGATAGCTATCTTTAGCACAATATAATGTTATTCGGAAAGGGGAAAGGTAATCCTTTCCACAGTTTGCGTGTCCGCCGGTTCATAATATTTCAGTCAAACTTGTTACATTATCCCGCGATCCTAAGTCACGCCAGTTCTGGGCTGGGTTCTTCAGTACTCGCCCTTTAAATTTGTTTTTACTACCATTCCATTTAATCTAGCGTTAGCTCCCGCGGAAGAAAACCGGGTCAAAATATGTTAATTGCCCCGGGAAATAGTTAACTGACCCACTTCAAATAGCCGTTGATGGGTTGGGCTTATATACACAAGTGGCTATACGTTGTAATAGTTCGCAGTTACCTAATCTAATGATTCATTTGGTAAATTTACTTTAAAACAAATTAGAGGCGTTGATGTGTCTGTAAATGTAATACATGTATGTTTTTGGAATTAAGTTGTGTTATTCGAATGCGATGAAAATATTTGCTGTTTCTTTTTTTTCTTCCAACATTCGCAAAAATAGATATTTTTAATTATAAAATTTTGTAATTTTGCAGCCATTGTATATAAAAAACAACCGAGAAATTCATTTGTTTGAAAGTTGTGCCCATTAAGGACAGCTTAGAGTATAATAATAATAATAATAAAGAAGTCAGAATAAGATTGGGCGTAGACAGATGACCGTTTCCTGGAAAATGTGATTTTCGGTTGCGTCTTCTAGATTCCTCGTTAGCAACATTAGGTGGTATTGGAAGACCTTCTACAGACTTTGGCGATTGCTTTTTGAAAATTAAACGCAGAAAAAGAGAAGAATTGCAAAGCGAAAAGTCTATCGCCGAGTTCATTGAAGCTGAGGGAAACTGAGGGAAGTTACTACAAGGATTATTATACAAATAATAATGCACGAAAAAAAATTTTCATGCACAGAGAAGGCCCCTGGAAACAATCAACCGAATTTAACCGAAATACAACAATAGTGAGTACAAGGTCCAGAAGGACAACGGCTACATCGTACCATTTTTCTTGATTTGATAGAAACTGATAAGCGGGATCTCCATGGCGAGGGTCAAAAATAAATTGGTCTGTGTATTAAAATAAATCAGTCTGTATATTAATACAGCCTTTCAATACCTTTCACAAAGTATGTTTGAAATTCATTGTCCTCTGGCAGATCTTAAAGGAATAAACGCTCCTTCCTTTCCTTCCTTCCAGTAAACAAAATGTAATCAATAAAGATAGTATCGCCGATCATATAGACCATTAAGGGAAGGAAATGGACATCAACGATAAATCCAAAACGTAATGTGATAAATGTGTCGCGAGGAAAGAGGAAGTGACTTCAGACAATTGCTAAAAATAACGAACCAGATCGATAGTTATTCTTTTCCCTCCGCTGAGGGTGTCATAATTAGAATCCGTCTGCGGTCTTTAATAAGATCAATCAGCAGAAATTCAATTCGTGTTTTCCAGAATAGAATTATGACGCTACAATTGCCTTTGATGGTTGTTTTATTTCAGATAATAATTTGTGACATTCGTGTTTTAATAAGCTGTGTATTAATAGCTCCTGTTATGCTCCTCGAGCTGGATGCAATATAGAGCAATATTTTAGAATGGAGTGGCCGAAGCTGAGGGATTATGTTATTATACCAACAACATTGCCAAAATCACAAGCTCAACGAATATTTTAGCTTTCATCAGCGAATAAAATCGAATTTCCCTGCCGTTTGCCGAACGGGCATGCTACTAGCTACCTGCACCGAGTCTCTGTAGGAAGGAATCCCTTTGAATACCTGGATGTTTGATGCCTCCAGATGTATTGCAATATCTCGACAGACAAACCGGGCGCTAATTAATGAATATATTGGCTTCTATCGGTGAATACTGAGAAATCGAATTTACCGATGCAATTAAGTTTAATTAATAAAATAAAAATTCCAAGATGAGTTCGAGTCCTACCGGCATTTTGCGATTTTTATTTCATTAATTAAACTTAATTACATAATTTAAAAAATTAAATTAAATTAAAATTAGGGGAGACTTGATTTTGCACATGTCTAAGTTAGGTGTTATTCATAAGTAACATATCTTTTTATTATGTAATGAATTTAGTAGAAAACTGAAATAACGGGTGATCCAATTTGAACTTTAACATACAAGTGCACATGTATAATTACGTATGAAGTACGATGCGCCCCGCGACTCCGCTGATATGTTAACGAAGTTTTGCATAACGCTTTCACATATATGCTGCTATACTTCAGCAACCACACGTCTAATGTTTTCTTTTAGACCTGGAATCGCAGCAGACATCAACTCTTACTCTTAAGTCGCCCCAGAGAAAGAAGTCCTGCGGGATAATAATCATGGTTGATTTATGTCACCCTTCTGAGAAAGCATCAGACACTAACAAGTGTGTTCTTATACGCCAGGTGAACAAACAGTCGAGAATGTTACAATAATAATAATAAATATGACCTTTGGTAAAAAATATAATGCTAAGATGCTTAGCTTCCTCATGGTATTAATGGAATAATTCACGGCAAACGCAACAAAAGGAGAGAAAAAAATTCCACTAACACACGGACATGTTTCTGCCTACCCGGCGTCATCAGCGTGGTTTCGAGAGTCATTTTTTATCTCTACCTTCTATCGCTGTTGCCTCACAGTTAATGCCACAACTTTCAAAACGACAAACTCGACATTTCTTGGCGCCCTCTAGTGCCAAAGAAACGCATGCCTGCTGTTCAGGAAGCAACGACATAAACCGGGAGGGTACTGTTCCCCAAACCATCCCTCGAGCAGTTCTCATGACTGCTAAACACGAGATGGCGACGCTACTATTAATGTAGCAGCTTCTAGCTATTGAGATAACATCTGCAGAAATACTGAGTAAAAATATTAGAGGAATTTTCTATCCCAAAAAGAACAGGCCCGTTTTTTCTTCAATTTGTACTTTTTCTGATGACCTAACACTTGCCAATTATGATCTAAGAGAATAATTCTGTTGTTCTCTTGAGTTCTATGCACTACGATAATAAAGTCGATATGGAACACCGTAAAAAAGATCCTGATATAAAATTTGCGGTTGCGTGGACCACACAGGTCAAATGCTTGGAAATTGGCGGTTTGCAGTTTGGTCGTGTATTATGGGTATTGCCGGGTTGAATTAATTTTTTTATACACATAAAAATCCGAACTATGGTGCCGGCAAAAGTCATAAAAAAGGAATCAACTCACTCCACTTAAAAAGAAGGGATGCAGTGTATGTCCGGCTAAGATTAACCGCACGAGTCCTCTGCAATGCATAAAGTATAAAGCAACTACCTGTGAGGAACACAGTGTCGTCATTTGTAAATAATGTATCACATAAGCTGGTAATAATTTAATGTAATATGTAATCCTTTCAGTAAACCAAATAAACTAAATTTTACGGTACCAAGGCGCGGATAGGAGCAGAGTAAATATATGTGTTTCTGAGACACATGGTATGCGTGAACGTATGTAGAAGCCGACGTTTTTATGTAGAAGCAAAATTCAATAAAACAGTTAAGTGGAATACTTACAAAATTAACTAATTTAAGGACTTTTGTTAGAATTTTATCATGATTGGCAGCCGTAGAAGAGCTACATTCGATAAGATCCGATTGTTTGCTTTATAAATAGTATAGGCTACAGTTGCTTTGTAAGAAAAAATATCTAAAATATCCGAATTCAATTTTCAAATTTTACCCGCCATAAGATTTTTTTGATTTATTATTTATTACAGTCGACGGACGTTACTTCCCACCATCATACATAAGCCACGAAACGAATTATTTTGTGAGCCCTTTCATTTTCATTTCGTACGGGTGACTGCTCTTTTTTAGAATAAATGGCATTAGAGAGTGTCGTAGCAGCTGTATACATAGGTACCTAACTCTTTACAAACTGGATAGGACAAAGGAAAGCTATTCAGACTAGGCTTTGTGCGATCGTATTTTAGGGGTGTACATTTCTATATGTACTTATCTATTTATGTAGATAGCGTCACGATTGCAACATAGGTTACTAGTAATGGTGTTGCACAGTACAGAAGAGCAAAGTTGTTTTTAAAGTAGGCCACGATAGGCATAGGATAGGTAAGATATTTAAGCGTACTTTTCAATAATCGTATATCTTTTGTACATAAAAAGAATCGAGTCCGTTTTTACGCCAGTAAAGTGTTGCGTTCCCTCCAAATTAATTTCTGATAGACAAAAGATAGTGTTTGCCATTTTGGATGCCACCAGAAATAAAGTGAACTTTCTTATATTAAATGCAATAGCCACGTATTTTCACGTTTTGGAAAGTTAATAGGAAGTCCAATCTAATGATAGCGAGATACAGCAATAAAGCTTTTCATAATCTGTTCTTATTTTTATGCAAAGTTGGCTAGGACAAAGCACCGAAGAGTTCGCTGCTAGGCACATTTTACTCATTTCCTTTTATTTGTTGTTCATGTGTAATAGTGTAAGCCGACTATTTCCTTTCTTTAGGTATGCAACACACAACCTTTCATACAACATATATTGCCGGCACAGGAAGAACAGCCAATTATCTAGCTGATACTCGTGGCGGTATTCCCGAGATATTTCTTATTAGTCACTTATGTAGCAAAAAAATCCTCTGTACTCCCACCGATTGTCCACACTGTCCTTAAAACCCGTAGGTAGCAATGTTCGAATAACGTGACAGCTTCTTCGCGAACTGATCAATGTGATCATCTTTAGATAAGCTCCCATCTATCACTAGCCTCAACACAGAAGCCTCATTCGTCTGTGCGGGCAGATTTGTATTATTTAAGTTACAGGTTCTCTTATTTCTATTCCCTATTCCCCGTTGATAATTTTTTTATTGATATGTAATTTATTAATAATATAATTAAATAATTAATGAGATACGGTTGGATTTTATGGTAGGTATGAGTTTCGTTCAGCGTTTCGGATTAGGTCTTACCTGTTATATAAATATTGGCATTATCTTCGTAATTTACAATTAAAGTAAGAGATTACCTTCTTTGAGGCAACTTACGAGATCATTAATATAAATCAGGAAGAGTGTTGGACCAAGTACTGATCCCTGAGCGACACCTACAACAATCGCCTTCTTCCCAGAAGTAATCTCATTTACTCGACCATTGTGAACTCTGTCGTCCAAAACGACTTACACCAACCCAACGCGGCTCCCCTAACACCAACCAATTCCAGATTATCAAATTGAACGATTTGATATCAACTTCCTACAATATTCCGTATATCCATGCGTCTTAGTTTTTGAGATAATTTGAGATTTTTATGAAATTTTCAACGGCCGATATCTTATGTGTCTTGTTTGCGTGCTTCTTAAAGTTTTCGGCAAGACGTTAAATATGGTTTTTTTATAAATTAGCGTCTACAATATCCAAGCCATCGAAATTGTTGCCGTCCTTCGATTTACATTAAGTTCTAATCAATATTTGTCCGTTTATTCTTGCTATTTATTATTCATAGATACTTATAGAAATGCAGCGTCTATAAAAGGGAAACTAATTGTAATGAAGGGAAATATTAGCTAAAATTCGATATGTTAAAATTGCTGCCGTTGATCGCCCTAAATCTCATTTCACTGAATCGTTAATCACGAATTGTACCAATATGTAAACAGTAATTAATTTAATCGCGAGTTAAATTTGAATTAGAGATTAATTTAATTCAGAAATAAAAATTATTCTGTAAGCCAGGAGTAAGGAATGACTGCGTTTTCATTCATAAATCATACGTATAAATTCCTTGCAGTGAGATTCACTACTGAAGATGAAAATTAACGTGCTTCTCTAGTTGTTTTCTTAGGAAGGTGTCCACACCGAGTAAAGTATTTTAAAAATATCTACGTAATTTATTCATGACACAAAGGAAAGTGAACTAATGTTCAAAAACCGTCCGCCTTACATTAGTTAATTACGATATAATTAACCTTTATTTAATGGCTTAATTAAGAGCTCAGAACTTCGGTAACCTTCAGAAAGATTTAATTCGCTTCGCATACTCCTTCAACCGTTGATGTTTTATTCCCGTATGAGTACATGGATGTGTATGTACATAGTACTACATCGAACGATTATTGAATCGCAAGCTTGATTCTTTTAAATGGACCACGTGATGCGATTTTTCTATTGAAGAAGGTTTCGAAGCAGGAACTAACTTCGCGGGAACGATTTTGTCTGTCAGGCAACGATGCCGAAAACTTTGTCGAAGACCGTTTGAAAATACGAGGTATTGATGAAGGACCATGCGCGACTCCCGTCCCGTGATGGATTCAGTGCAGAAGTGACGGACTGTACGAAAGCACGTGCTGTTTAACGTATCCTTAGGCGACGGTAACAGCGGATTGCAATTTTCTTTATGCGTACAGTCGTTTTTTTCGCGTTGATCAGTGGAATAGTTTCCGCGTTAATTATGTGAAAAGAACGGTTCTCCACCGGGAGAGCAGCTATAATTTTGTGAAGGTAACGTCGTTAAATAACTTTCCCGGTATTGTTATTTTTACTATTTATATTTATTATTTCAGTGAATTTATTTGTTGATTTTTTTTACTTTTGCCTCCTAGTTTTTAATTTTATATTTTTCGCAATGGATTGGTGAGTTACATTATTTGATAGTATGCTGTTTTATTTAATTTCAACGATGACTATGGGAAAGAACATATTCCACTATCACGTGGCGTAGTAAATCTTATAAATTATTCTTCGCATTAAAGTATTATGAAAGGGTAATGAAAATGAAAACAGGAAATTTGAACTTGATACCAATTTGCTTATTTATTAGACGCGGAATACAGGAGAATAAATTTTTTTCGATTATGTACTCTTTATATTATTTAAATATGAATTAGTTTTAAATAGATCAATTAAATGTAAATATTTTTTTTTAATTTTAATTAACTAATGGGACCATCTTGTTATATAATGCACTTAGTTAATTGCTACATACCTTCGTTCCTTGTTAAATTAGCATTTGAGTCCGGGCTCATTAACTCAGGAGCACCATAATGAACAGACGACAAAAAATAACTTGGGTAAATAGAAACGATAATTGAAAACAATGCCTAGTACTTTATACATTTGAACTAAGCATGATAATAACGAAGAGATATTTGATTTGTTTCAGAAATATAAACGTGGGGCTGTGGTATCCAGCATTTTATACTGAATTCAGAAATATACAGGGCACTCTATTTGAATTTCACTTTGCTAAATAGTATTCTATTTAAATGAGATTCGATGAATAACTCAACATGAACTTATTCCGGGGCGAAATGCAGTATTTTATGGCACTACGTAATAATGGTCTCAAAGTTTATCAAGTCTCACTCAAATCAATCACTCTAAATGATTTTTTTGAGAGAAAATGAATAATAGTCCTCTGACATACTTTGGGATAGAAAAGATTGGCGCAACTTTAAGCAAAGATTATTATTTGCTAAGTAATTGTCTCTGAAGATATTTTAAACCGTTGTGTTTGCAATGCACTGTTTAATTAATAAAAATTAAACAAATAAAAAATAAGTAAACAACTAAATCTTAAAAAGTTCATCTCCATCAACGAACCACCTCACTTCAATAAACTAAGTTTCCCGACATATAAAATCTGGAGTATTTCTTATTTGATTAGTTACGTCCGTTCACTCATAGTGTGGGTGGTAATTCCAACTTGGTAGAGAAGTTATTTCATTGATCCCCAGAAAACAGCGGATTTCGTTTCGAAGATCAGACCGTTGTGCCCAATGTACTCAACCTTCACGACCGATTCAATACTTGCGTTGGTAGTAACTTATTGTAGAAGATATCAGCGTAAACGCGTACACCAAAGCGTTGCAGCATGTGGATTTTAAAGAACTCACAAATGCTTATTGTAGTAATTATTTATGCCATCCCTTGTAAAACATGATTCGACTACAATACTAGTGGAAGAAAAAATCATGATTTTGCGCATCCCCAATAGCACAATGCTAACCGTTGTTGCGCATTTTCAGATTGCAAAACCTGGATGATACACTCTACACAATACATAGATCATCCGCAGAAGTAGTAGCTATAGCAAAAATAGGTGCGGTTATTAATATTAACAGCATTGAGACCAGTAAACATAATGCCATTTAACAGCAAAAAAAGGATCAATATTTTCTAATTGAAAGCTATTCCCCAAAAACGAAAGCAATCACCATTTAAAACATTTTCTAGTGATTCCATTCATCTTATGTACGTACATGCGGCGCGATGTTTTTTCCATTACATTTAAAATGATAACGAAGAATTTCCTTAGATGTATTCAGCAAGGAAGGATATGAATAATTCTAAGGGCCCATTCAACCGGAAGTTCATGAAAAGGCCAGAGAGTCGCGATAGGCACCGGTGTAATTTGATTTACATAGAAAGTTTTGAAGAGGAAGATATTGATAACTCACTTTTATAATATCCCGTCTCTTATAATTCATATTTTCAATACGTCTAGAGAGAAGGCGCGCACATTTAAAATTCCTTATTTTATCAATTTTTAAAACGTTTTAGATACATATAACGTATGTATAAAAGTAAAAATACATCTGGTTTAGAGCGTTACTTAAATCTGACCATGAAATACTATTTATGATGACGTGCTCGTATAAATATTAAAAATAGGTACTTTTTTACTATTTCTATTTTCTACTTCTTAATAAGCGCTGGAGTAAACCGTTTTAATTGTCGAAAATTACAAAATCGTTGAGATCTGTAATTACGTAGATTAACAATTATCTCAAGTCTGCTGGCCATGCAAGTGCTAGATCGATAAATAAACAAACACGTACAATATCTTAGTGTGTGAGGATGTTGCATAAGATCAGGGAGCAGATTAAATTATGAACCTGTGATAACAGGTTTTAGAATTACAACAAACAATAGAAAACTCATGTTTGGATTAAGAAATAGGGCCTTAATTTTGAATGGTCCTGTAGGTATCCGAAAAATTAAGATAATGGATTCGATCGTATAAAGAATCCAAGATCAATATTTCGGGTAGCGAATCCAGATCCGAGTTATTGATTAGCGGATCCAAATCCGAGGTTTTAGCGGATAGTGGATCCGCATACGAGGTTTCCGATAATATATCCGAATAACACCAAGATCTGGTTATCCAGATAGTAAAATATCCGGATCCTCATAAGAGCAGGATATGAAGGGCAGGCTTATTATTTGGAAATAGTTAAAACTTAATCGGGTTCTTAGAGCCGCGAGAAGTAGGAAAACCTCACACCTTAGCAATGTTAACAATATAAATGCTTTCTTGACCTTAGCTTGTAATTATCAATTTACTTTGAACAATACTAAAATACACATCTATATTTAAATGTAAAAGAAGTGCGCCAAAGAAGGTGAAGATGATTCCGTCAGCCGGAAAAGTGTTGGTGACGATTCTTTAGAATTCGCGAAGCATAATCTTATTTATAGGCAATCACTAGTACGAATTGGTGCCTCATCCAGCGTATTCACCAGATGTAGCGCTTGTGTGTTTTTCCAAATTTGAAAAACTGGTCATTTGTAGGACAATGGTTCACGTCAAATGAAGAGGCTACGCCGAGTGTGGCACGTTTTGGCAGAATTTTGTTCAACGAATCCTATTGTTTGGATATTTAAAAGAAAATGTAGTAGAGTTAGTACACAGAGCTGCAAGGAGATTTTCCTTAACAAATGTATTTATTATACCGTCTCGTAAGTGGTTGCGACCAAGTTTAAACCAATCATTTTTTTTGTCAGAAAGACGTTAATACTCTCTCGTATAACTTAATTAAGAATAATTCTTTTACGTTCCACTGGGGTTTGTAGTTAATAGAATTGGGTTCTTTTCAACATATTTTGACCTCCGATTTCTATTATTTCTCCCTCGTACAGATGATTCGACACGTTTCTAGTTGATGGCAGCTTCTTCGTTACATATTTTTTTGTTCGTGTGAGTAACATGTCTTATACGTAGAGCATATAACTTTCCCCTCGGTATCTTAAAATTAACCAAATTTATACATTAAAAATGTCCCCCAAAATACTGCAGCTCCCGCAGAACCAATTTGTCCAATTTACCCTTTCAAAAGCCTAATTATGGACATTATTCAATTTAAACGTACCGAAAATGGTATTTTCTTTATTAAATAATAATAATAATTACAGCGAACGTACAGCATTACGTCAGTTTCATTGTACCGAATACGACCATTGACCAATTGATGAGTCTGATCGTTGTTGTTCGAACGGGGTAAATAATTCGTCAACACTGGTTTCAAGAGCGTTCGGACAAAATCGACAAAAAAGAACGACGCTTAATTACAAGCTCGGATAACTAAGGCAATTATGACAAATGTTCATTTAAATCAAACGATGCGTGTCTATTTTGTATTGTTTGTCGTTGAAAATGGAAGCATGCTACGGTCATATGTAAAGGTTGCAACGCTAATTTCGTCAATTATAATTTACGACTAAAAGTACCACGTGAATGCAACTTATGGAAGTTTGGTGCGATAATGGTAAATTTTATCTTTCGCAACTTGTTAATACAAAGATTCTCATTTGCGCACATTGTAAAGAAACGTTTTGAGAGTCCGATCAAAAATAATATCAAATTGCTTAGCATCAATGGTTAATAAAACTGTTCCTCGTATTTTTTTAATAAAATACGCCCGTTTTCTTAGTCAAAATGAAGAAACATAAAAAATACAACCATTCCTGGTAACACAACAACTCAATATTAAAAATTAAAGCATAAACGGAAACAAAAAAAAAATTATTTATTTTTTCATTTCAATAATAAATTTGGTGTCACAATAGACATGTAGATATAAATTAATTTTGAGCGATTCTGTTACATGTAATATCTCGTTATCACATTATACATTCACAAATTGAAAATATTTATAAACATCTACTATTTTAAGTGTCTACTCTGTTACGGTTCAACGCAGCTAATAAGTAAACCCAGATCAAAAGGAATCGACCATTCACAGTAATTAACAGATAGTGACTTATCTTCCTTATACTGCGTCTTTTATATATACTTTTTTTGTTAAACCAGTTTGACGTCAGGATGCAAGTTGATTTGTCAAAATCCACTGTTTATTTTGATAAAATATGTTTGTTTACAGAATGAATTTTCGAAAAATGTTCTAGTCATTTTGCGAAAAAAAATATTTTATTTCACATTACTCAGGCATTTGTAATTTGCGCGCATTCTTGTTCCATAGCTTATATCAGATGAGAAAGCAGTCATAATGAAGAGGTACAATCGATACAAGCGGTAGCTATTTATAAACGTATTTTCTATCTGTTTGTGCACCAAGAGCATCAGTTTTAATGAGATCACCACTGAAGCAATTCAATTCATATAACGAATTAATATCTACACCAACAATTTTGAGCAAAGAGTGCAAAGCTTTAATTGGATTTTACTTTTTAACAAAAACATCCATGACAAAGCAAAACTTAAGAAAAACGTGCGGTGCATCACTTAACTTGATTTGATTAATTACTTTGGTGGTCTGAAACTTAACTTACGCATCATCAGTTGACAAGCTGAAGGCAAATAATTATGAAAAACGGCCGCGTTTGAAGGGAAAGAAAGTTTTGTGTTTCTATGTTAAGCTGAAAACATTTCAGGCAATCCTCATAATTCTAGGCTTGGTCGTGTGTTTATTATTGAATGTTTTCTTAATTATTAAATAGCACTCACGTCATTTGAGATCTTTTGCAAATGCAAGGTGAAAATAATTTTGAATAATTTATGTAAAAGGTTTATTATTATATTATTCTGTTCTATATTTTCAGTTTTTCTTTAGTTTTCCCTCCACCTTTTATTCAATGCCAAAGTGGCTCAGGATCTTATAAACATGCATTATGTGTGAATGAATATTCGTACATACTCCACCACTCGCCTAAGCGCGACCTATACGTTTTTACGACTCTGTTTGTAAACACTGAAGTACAATTTGATAATAATGACAAGGTCAGATGTTTGATATAAATACTTCTGTGTGCATGAAGTTTTATAAGTTAGTAATACTTTTGGAGTTGGGATTTATACGGAATAGAGTTTATTCAAAATATACACTGCAGTTCAGTGAAGTTCGGCCATACAATAAAAATCTATTATATCACACGGTATACAATTGTTAATACGTAAAATTAGAAAAATATTAGGCATACACTCTTTTCTAAGGGATTAAAGCCATAAATTATTATGTAAAGTAGAAATATTGCGACGACCACAATAAAGTCCCTTTTATTATCATTCCAAGAATTTCTCGGAAGTACCGATCTTTTGAAACGGGTCGTTATGTGGTGGGGGTTATTAACGAACAATACATTTAGGAAATATACCGCAGCATCACTCTTGTTTATTTATCACAGGCGCAAAGATATAAATTTGCTTCATTTTACTGTTAAACGTGTGTTGGTGTGCATCTATCGTTTTTGCGCGGGAGTTTTAAGAAAATTTACTTCAAAATGGCACGTGGCAAGCCTACCAGGGTAGAAAAACGCATTATTACGCTGTTTGAAGAAGGATATTCGGGGCGACAAATTGCTGAAAAAATAAATATGAGAAGTTCAACAGTAAATGACATCATAAAGCGATATCGGACAACTGGAACTATAGAAAATCGTGTTCGTCCCGGAGCATCTAGGAAAACAACAAAAGCTGAAGATTTGAGAATTGTATTATTAAGCAAACGCAATAGAAAATTAACAGCGCTACAAATAGCAGCCGAAGTCAATCGCGGCCGTGAAGAACAAGTTTCGGCGAGTACGGTAAAACGTCTTCTTCAACAAGCGGACCTTCATGGACGCATTGCCATTCGAAAACCCTTATTACGTCGGGGCAACAGAGCAAAACGTCTACAGTGGGTCTATGTTCTCATCTAGATTTGTCGTTAGATGATTGGAAACACGTGCTTTGGACTGACGAGTCAAAGTTTGAGGTTATTGGGCAAAATCGACGAGTTTATGTCCGAAGATCTAAAACCGAAAAGTGATCCCGAACTGCATTGTGCCTACAGTGAAGCAAGGGCGTAGTTCTGTGTTAGTGCGGGGATGTTTCTCCTTTGCTGGGACGGGAGATTTATGCAGAGTGCAGGGTGTAATGAGGAACGAAAATTATTTTGCAATACTCCAGAATCATGCAGTGCCATCAGGATTGCGTATAATAGGCCGTAACGTTATATTCATGCATGATAACGACCCAAAACACACTGCGTTAGTGTATAACAACTACCTAAAGGAGCAAGAAGAACAGCACACGCTGAAAGTAATGACGTGGCCCCCACAAAACCCAGATTTGAACCCTATAGAGTTGTTGTGGGACGAACTGGACAGGAGGATCCGAAAAATATGCCCAACTTCACAAGAACATTTACGGAATATTCTGCAACATGAATGGATTAATATTCCACAATCCGTTTTAACAAAACTTATCGAAAGAATGCCTGGAATAGTTCGAGCGGTGATTAACATCAAAGGAGGTTTTTTCGATGAAAAAAAAATATAATGTTCAGTATGTTATATTAGGCCAGAATAACTTTTTATTTATTTATTTTTGTCTTTTTTACCTGTACACACAATAAAATTGCATTTTGTTTTTAGTTTCGTTTGTTTCTGTAACCTTTTCATGTTTTTTACCAACCGACCGAACTTCTCTGAACGGCAGTGTACTTGATACATGGACCAACTAGCAATCCAGAGAGGGGAGAATGTAGCATTTTCAGCGTTTTTGCAGCATCTTATTAGAATTCACTTGGGTAATAGAAATATACTATCATTATGTGATATTCATATATTGTGATATAATTCATTTTCATTAATTTTTTTGATCTTTTCCAGGCCTGTTATGACCCAGGCTGCAGAGCGATTGAACGTCATGGATACGATTACTAAGTTCGGAAAACGAAAGCCAATTTTAATCTCGAGACTGCAGGCTGTGCTCCTAGTACTGTTATTCATCGTTGCCCTAATAGCGACCGGGCTGTTAGTTTATCATTTCACCCCGCATAACATAATTGAATTCGCAAACATCAGCTGCACCCATCACGTTCCTCCTGCTAAAGAATCAGTCGTAGAATTGCGAAACGTATCCAAGAAAGAGACGGCATCGAGCAGTGCCGACGACATTACGTTCGTCGATGTAGCGGAGGTGACGACCCAAACAGCGAAACCCAGCGAGAATAAAAGTCCGCGGCTCCCGACTTCCATCGCGCCCATATCCTATCAAATCTATCTTTTACCGTTTATTTACGAAGGAAATTTTACATTCGACGGTAACGTCAGTATAGTGGTGAATGTTACGAAGCCAACCACTAATATAACTCTTCACGCTGATGAGTTAGATGTAGACTTTAATTCGGTACAAGTACTTAAATCTACGGTTAATGGTACAGAGGATGTGCCGATTCAAGAAATTACGAATGACACCAGTAGACATTTTTTAATACTATATCTTAATGAAACGCTAAATAGTGACGAGTTGTATACGATAAAAATTAAATTTGTTGGGATTTTAAATGATTTACTGCAAGGATTCTACAGGAGTTCCTATGTTGTCAATAGAAAAAAAAGGTTTGTACGATAGCCATAGCATTTAACGCAAAGTATATGAAAATTAAGAAGAAAGGATGCTCTTGCACATTTTATTGTTCAAGACCAACTGCCTCACAATCAGTATAATTTCTAAGGTTTTCATAAGATATATCGGCAACCATTAATGATATGGAGGATGTGATAGGGGTGTCCTATTATTAGATCATGGTTACAGCTATGTGATTGAGATTTTTGTTATTTTTAAAGTAGTTGTTCTAATTTGTCATTTTTTTTGATTTTGCTAATATATAGAGTGAGTCACTTGCGGGGGTTCGGAAGATCGTGCCTTTGTAAGTAGAGATTTTGCAAAATGGCGTTTCTCTTGTTGAGATCTGATTATGGGAACGGTTACAAATTATAAGGTCGCGGCTAGCCAAATTTGTATCTTTTAATAAGGTACTATTCCTTTAAAATTAAGCGTTTCAGAGTTGTGTTACGAAGGATATTCTTTAAGTTTTTACAAAAGCAATGAAAGAAAAAAGTTTCAAAATATTCGTCATTCGATTTTGTTCCTCCGCCGATTTTTTAAAAAATTGACACCTTTATTGGGAACAGATCTTTTTCACATCCGCACGTTCATGCGAACGCCAGTCTTCGATACGCACAAGGATGCTTCTATCTCACTGTAAGTTACATGCCGATCCTCTTTAAGGATGAATGGCCACAGCATCGATGTTGTTTGGAACAAGAACAGATTTCGATCAATGCTCAAAATTCATCACTGACGGAAATACGTCCGCATCGAAATTCTGCGAACCAGTTTTAAATATTCTTCTCTGATGGCGCTTTATTACCAATAGTTGAATAAAACGATTCAAGGCATTGTTATTGTGTTAGACCTTTACTGAAATCGTAAAAACTCATCCAATGAAAACATTTTTTTAAACAAGTTCTAATTTTACGAAAACAGTAAAGTCAAATGTCAATACTGCCATCTAATGGTTGCCTGCAGAAACTTGAGACGCTACCCTCGTATAACGACCTTCGTCAGACTATCAATACGTTAGCATTTTTTCGTCTAGAATTTTTAAATTAAAATAATGTTCCATTCAAAAAAAATGACTTCTTAAGGTGATGTTTTGGTATGATATAAAATATGTCATACCAACTTAAAGCAATATTAGGCACATTACTTTAGCATTTTCCTTATCAACTGCATGCAAACAGCGCCGTAGTTAATTTCAAAATTAAGAAAGCTTTGAATTATCGAGTCATGAGATGCCTTCTTTAATTTGCAGATGGATTGCAGCTACGCAGTTTCAGCCTACAGATGCAAGAAAAGCATTTCCGTGCTTCGATGAGCCTGCGCTAAAGGCAAGATTTCAAATAAACATAGGGAGAATTAGTACAATGTCGACGATCTCCAATATGCCCCTAGTTCGAACGTCACCTATGTATGTAAGACCATTTTTGCGTTTTGTAATTTTTTTTTTGTAATGTAAAAATAGCATTTAGCTATTTAGCTACCACACGAGTACAAATTAAATAGACAGAGCGGTTTTGAACTTGCTTAAAAAATAAAAATGATCTAGACCATGAAAGTAGAGAGCGGAGGAAATAGAAAATTTAATTTCATTGACGTAATTTTTATGAAAACAGTAGTTAAAATGCACTAGTAGCTTATTGTAGTAAGATATACCAGGGGTCCAGGGAAAGAACATCTTTAGTTACAAATTCAGAGGTTTGTGGCTCTGTGCAACTTAAAACTAGTTGTTCGCAAATTATCCTGTTCCTTCCTTGTACCTTCCATATGGTTCGCGAACAACTAAAATACATATGGTACTACGGTGGAAGATAACATATCTTGTACCAAAGTAGTTATGCACGTACATAAATTCGAGTGAATCATAATTGTTCTAGAGAAGGTTTTCGTAATTATATATGGGATCATTATCAAGAGTCGGTACCGATGTCGACCTACTTGGTAGCATTCGTGGTGTCAGACCTTAAGAAAGTGGAGAATGGTAGTTTTTCCGTGTGGACCAGGGAAACCGCTTTGAAGCAAGCCGGTTTCAGTTTGAAGATCGGACCATCAATTCTGAAATACTACGAAGACTTCTTCCAAATTAAGTTTCCTTTACCCAAAATCGATATGGTAGCATTGCCCGACTTCTCATCAGGTGCAATGGAGAATTGGGGTCTCATAACGTACAGGTAAATGTTTTCTCCCCTGTCGGGTTTGTACCAGTTGATAGTTTTTATCAAGCAAGTCAGTCGAACCCCTTAAATGCAATACCGCCCCTAGCAATTTACGTCAATATCTCCAAAACTATGAGAAAATTTCTATTTGCTGTAAGATGCCTGTATCACACATATGTATTAAACTTGCTTTAGTTTCCTTTTTCGCAGAAAAAAGAATTACGAGACATATTAAGATCTATTATTTATTTATTATTATCTAATAAGATCTTAGTCCTCAGCGTTGTTTTTTTTAGGGAGTCAGTTTTATTATACGAACCAGGAGTGTCAACTAAAACAAACCTTCAAAGCATCGCGATCGTTGTAGCTCACGAGTTGGCGCATCAGTGGTTCGGGAATCTGGTCACTCCCGCATGGTGGTCGGATCTGTGGCTAAATGAAGGATTCGCCAGTTATATGGAGTACTTAGGAGCTGACGCAGTAAGTAGCAAATGGTTCTGCATTGTTTTGTAGAGTTTCTTGTAATTTTAATTGAATAATAGTGACGCTACTTACTTTTAGGTTTGTCCAGAACTAAAAACGTTAGATCAGTTTGTGGTCCAAGAATTACAAAATGTTTTTCATTTAGATTCTTTGAAGTCCTCACATCAAATTTCAGTTGCCGTGAATAATTCGGATGAAATAAATTATATCTTTGATAGGATATCTTATGGTAAAGGTGAGAAACCAAATTAATATTTATATCTATGTTTAAGTTTATTATAAGTATGAAACAATATCGTAAATAAGTGAATGAGAGAAAAATAGTGTAATAGGCGTAATTTAGTTGATCTGAGCTTCTAAGTACCTAATGTAGCCCTATTTGCGCCATGAAAAAAAGTTTTGATGTAGAATTCCTCTTCACGGAAGTTTCTATTTTGGCGGCTTTATGCTAGTTCTCCGTAATAAACTACAGCGATGAGAGGTTCATCCTTCTGACGGTTTCGATCTCTCTCTTTGGGTCTTTTGACCCCGTTAATAGCCTTAGTACTGAGGCGAATCTCATGTTAGGGTTGTTCGACACTATTGCTCTTTACCATGTTACTCTGCCAACCGATGCAGTTTACGCTTTCACTAATGTGAAAGACTAAACTGCATCAGTTGGCCTAATGGCTGTTCGCTACGCACACATGAGCGCGCCTGTGTTACTTACGTCTCTTCGGTCTGGCATCTTACTCCATCGAAAGGGATAATGACCACCGAGATCTGCATGGGCTGTTATCTGAACGATTATTCTAACCATAATTCGGCAGATAAACAAGACATTATCAATGTATTATTTCGAAGGATTTTTTCGAATTGCTCGCCGTCATTTGGTAAGTGAATTAAAATATGTCTCCGGACTTATCCAGAATCGATGAATGGGATATTCACTCAGCTATTCAACATAAAAAATCATGGTAGGTTAGTACGGCATTTTTTCTTCATGTTTACAATGTTGCCGGCAGGATAGGCAAGCTGCTCTGAATGTATTAAAACAATTCTCAAACATCTTTCAAAAATCCGCGATACTTTTACACCATTAAACCATACTACGTAATTCAATGTTGTTAATATTATTTTAGGTGCAACAATCATACGAATGATGGAGCATTTTCTCACTTCCAAAGTTTTTCGGAAAGGACTTACAAATTATTTACAAGAAAGGTAATTAACTAATGTGCAAAATCGTTAAATTTCTATTCATTTTCAAATTTAAAGTAACTTTATTCGCTAAAGATACGAAGAATAGATTCAATTTTTATAACTTCCCAAATTAAATACCGCTATTTAACTAGTCGTCATGCAAATTCTAAGGCTGTAGATGTGGAGCTATGAAACTTTGCTGAGATGCTTGCCGGTAAACCTTAGCATAATATTTCAGTCTAGAAAGAGATGTTAATTTTAAAATTGTACCTATTGTGTAAACACTGACCCACATAGGCTATACAGAGTATTTTTTGAAAAATATTTCCGTATATACTGTGTGATCGATAAGTAGCAGGCCTTATAGTGTCTATTACATTAATTTAAAATTTTGATGTCCTACCATTTACAAAATAGGTACAATTCTACAACTCAATGCACGATTACTATTATTATTATTTTTTTATAAAAACGTCGGTTATAGGGTTCTTATTACACGCATATGTATATGATAAGAATAATAATGTCTTTATTATCATTATTACTATTTAATTATATTTAGATCGAAAATTGGTTACAATTTTTGTCTCGTAGAAAGTATTCCAGCGCAGAGCAGGACGACTTATGGTCGGCTTTAACCGAACAAGCATACGAAGATGGGATTTTCGACGGCAATATGACTATTAAAGAAATCATGGATACATGGACTTTGCAAACCGGTTATCCGGTCGTTACTGCAATTAGAAATGAGACATCCCTAATTTTAAAACAAGAGCGATTTTTAATAGGCGGTAGGTCTGAGGACAAAAATTCCACTCTGTGGTGGTTGCCGATAACATTGAAAGGGCAATACGACAATATGTTGACAAAAATCTGGATGAAGGCCGAACAGGAGCTTGTAATCGATTTCAACCGCGATCCCAGTTTTTGGTTTCTGGTGAATGTTAATCAGACTGGTTACTACAGGGTGAATTATGACATCGAGAACTGGCAACTGTTGACTAAAGAACTAAATAGCAGGAGCGGATTCAAGAATTTCGATCCGAAGAATAGAGCTCAACTTCTCGATGATGCCCTTAATTTAGCAAGCGCTGGATATCTAGATTATGACATGGCAATGAATGTAACAAGATATCTAGTTCATGAACGTGAATACGTCCCGTGGAGGGCTGCATTCAATTCTTTCGATTTTCTGTATGCGATATTCTCTCATAGCGGCCAGTTTGATAAATTCAAGGTATGTATGTATGCGCTCTTTTTTAGAGTTTTCCATCCTCAGATTACTTTTGACCGATCCATCCAATACCATTAGTAGCTGCATTAGCAGCAGTATTTTGGTTATTGTTTCTGGGCATTCTTTGATTTATTTTTGATAATAGCTGAAAAAGCTGAAAAAAGCTGCTGCTTAAAAAAAAAAAACATGTACTTAAATCGAATAATTAACACGTGTACATTATTGCTATATCTGTATTGTCTGCATTGAAGCCATTTATGTATGTACATTAGATAATTCCAATTGCGAATTATTTCAGGATTATATGTTATATCTGTTGGATGGATTGTACAAAGAGATCACGTTTAACGAAACTCCAAATGACGCTACTTTGAAGATTTATATGAGGATGGACATGTTGTGGAGAGCGTGTCAGCTGGGGAAGTTAGAATGTGTGCAGGAGTCGTTGAAGCAATTTAACAGGTGGCAATTTACCATCAATCCTGACAAAGAAAATATGTAGGTTTACACAAACTACGCTACTGGATATTTAAATGTATATGGAGAACTAGTGAAGTATTCATTTTATTTAAAATATTTTCGGAGTAATTTTCAAAGCGACGTCTTAAATCGTTCCCCATATATTTTTCAAAACAGGGCGCACCTAAACAGTTTCTACTTATCAAAAAGCAATTATTATCAAAACCTTTTTCCGCAGGATCTCGCCTAATTTACGAGGTATCGTTTACTGCAACGCTATCAAATCTGGATCTCAAAGTGAATGGGATTTCGCATGGCAACGATATCTCAATACGGACGTCGGTTCAGAGAAGGAGCTGTTGATGTCAGGATTAGGATGTTCTAGGGAACCTTGGATATTATATAGGTATCTAGAATGGGCAATCACAGAAGGTTCGGGAATACGAAAACAAGATTCTGTCAGAGTTTTCTCTGCTGTATCCAGTACTATCGTTGGACAACACATCAGTTACAGTTTTCTAAAAGCAAATTGGAATAAAATCAAAAAGTAGTAAGTATCGGTTTCAGTGTGAGAAGCGGCTTTTATCCAATAACTTGTAATAACAGTGGGAGCATCGCATGCTATTATTCTTTTAACGAAATTTAAAAACTTCCTTTTTTCTCCAAAATATTTGGCGGAGGATTTTTAAATGTAATAGCCTGTATATATGAGTCAAGGAAACACGTCCAATTCAGAAAAGACATTCTCCGCTCCAGCTGCACTTACGACCCTTTTTCATTAGCGTTTGCTCCAAATACATCCCATCCAACCTTCTTGGAGAACAAAGATGATTGAACGATATATACAGCGTGCTCACCTAGTACGTAGACGGAAGATAATTCCCTTCCAGAACAATTCAGAGAAGAAATTTTTAAATAAAAAATATTTAGAGACAAATGCTGCACGATACAAAGTTATACTCATGTATACAGGCTGTTTGGTTTCACTAACGCTTTCCTCAATTCATGTCAATGTAATTTCCACTACCAGCAATTTTTGCAAAATGCCTAATTATTGTTTTAGCGTGGGTTCTTCATTGATGTTGTTTACCGGTATCGTTCGAGAATGTATTTCAACCTATCCATCGCAAGAAGAACTCAATGATGTAAGAATTACTACCAGATTCTCAAAACTTGTTGTACACGTGGATCTCCTTTTAGATTAAGCAGTTCGTGAAAAGCAAGTCCGATGATCTCTCGTCAGCATCACGCGTAATTCAGCAGCTCGTTGAGCAAGGAGAGGCCAATTGGGAATGGAAAAAGAGAAATTTCGATAAGATCGTGAGGTGGTTGTCTTCTTTCAGGGGCTAATTTTCTGGAGACCTTACACAACTACGACGAAATCATAAAATCTAATTCATCTTTGAATCTTAACGTATCTATTTATATTCCTTATTCTTCGCCAAATTTCAGCATTTCTTTTTATTTATGAATAATATCATTACTTAAATAGGTACTCGTATGTTTTGTATATTTTTTCTATAGATTTAAGCGAAAAACAGAAAGTTGTAATTCTAATCATTATTTATAACTACTTACAATTTTAGTCTTGAATAAATGGGACTATTTTGTGAAGAAATATATTAAATGCAGTAGTTATCCAAATTTCAGCATTCCATTTCCCATTCCTCATGTTCCTCATGCGTTTAGTTGGCAACATTTTCTTTTACAGAATCGATATTGTTTATCTGGCGGTTTGAATAGGCAATTGCAGGCAACGCTTTTCCATTGAAAAAAAATCCATAAAGAATCTGATTGGTTTGCTTTCGCTTACAAGACTAGGCGGATCAATAGCTTTTAACCTTGTAATTTCCTCTTGCGTCTTGTTTATTGCTTTTGTTTCCTGTTGTGTTCGTTATGCATGAAAAAATTAATATTGGTATGATTTCGTCTATTACGGAATTTCGTATAAAAGAAATTGGGACCAAAAGAAATAAGGAATGGGCAATATCTATTTTGATGCAGGTCCTTCTGTGTTCAGTTATGGCTAATTTCTCTGGAGTTATCGAAGTTTTAATATTCCTTGATTTATTACGAGTAATGGAAATAATAAATAAATAGAGCATTTTTACATAAATAAGTACATTTATTTTTACATTCATATTACTTTCTATATGGTATGTACATATAATAAATTATATTTCCTTCTTATCTATTATTTATGAAACACTAAATATAATGATGTAAATGCTATTTGGTCCCTTAGTACACCCTATTAAAACGTTGACGTTTGTTTATATTTACCGTTAAATAATACCTACAACTTAAAAATTTCATCATTTACATTATTACTACCTCCATCACTCTTACTATTATTCACATCAAACAGTTTAATTGTTGAACAATGTTACTGTAAGCCCGACTAGTAAAACGGTAAAACTTAAAGTAACCGAAGCTGCTGAACCGTAGATATCTTCTAACCAATCGCCCAATTCTTCACTATTGGATTCAACCCATTGTAAATTCGCTCTGGCTGTTTCTATTGCTGTTGTTCCTGTATTCGCCGCACTCTTCAAAATGTCCCTGTTATCTTCAATAAACTCGGCAAACTGAAGAGAGAAAATGTTTTAATAAATAAGAATTTAAAAGGAAACTTTCGAAACTGGTCGTTTTAGAATGAAATGTCGTCATTACGTACTAAGTCAATTTGTTCTTTGGTCGTAAGGCGATCCGCAATTCCGTTGATAACAGTATCGAGGGCGCTCATTCCTTCATAACTAAAAATCATTAATTACATGTAAGTTTGAAGTTATTCACGAAAGCGTCTAAACAAGCTTACTAATTAACTAATTCTTCTACGTTTTCTTGTAAGAACGTAAACGCAATGTCAACGTTTTCGAGATTTCCTGCTAGGACAGCTGTGAAAACGGAACCGGCGTCTTGTTTACGAATACCTGATTCGCTGTTAATCGAAAGAGCAAGATATCTGTAATAAACTTAGTTAATAATTTGTTTCCTAGGTTGCGCATATGTTTATACTCTTCTAATATTTCTTTGTCCTTGCTGCAACCCAAAGCCGATAAGATTATGGCTTGTTCAGTAGCAAGCCTCGTGCTATTATATCTGTTCCATAAAAAGTCCCAGTATTCTCTGGCCACTTCTTGACGTACTGCTGAGCAATAAACTGTAGTTTTAATGTTGGGGTTGATTCTAGAAAAAAAAAATTATTGCTAAAGTATGTTGACAAAACAAACTGGTAATATTTTGTGTATTTTTCTTATATTTGGAAAGGAGAAATGGGAGGCGGTCGCACAGTTTAGGAAGAATACAATAATGCCAACACACTGAGACATAGACTGGATGTGAATTTGGCGTCGTTGTATTGCTGGAAAACACATGTTTCTTCAATTAAGCGGCATATATTATCAAGCAGCCGGTTTTTAGTATGGCTCTATTTCAAATAAATCGCTAAAAGAAATTCTGGCAAAACAACACTGAAGAATTGGTCTTCCTGCATGTTTAGCCATAGATACAATACGCGAATCAAGTGGTCGCATCTATATAATAAATTTCGTCTAGCGTTAAATAGGTTCCCTGCTTCGGATGACTTTTTTCATTCCTCCATCGTCTAATCCCTTAGCTTTGTTTTGGTGTTAGCAATTTTTCCGCGGAAACCGGATTTGTGTAAGCACTTCTTTACTATTGTAACGCTAAGTAGTTTATGGCGCGGAAGCCAACTCTACTTCTGCAGTGCCTCTTCTCTCTGTTTATACTTTTTAGTTACTCTCTTAATAACCACTATTTCAAAGAAATATATCTAAACAAACAGTAACAACAACAGAAGCAAAAGTAAGAGATTCTTAAGAAAACATGTGAGCAAATTATACGTTAAAATGTTACAAATAAGTAGAATATCAGTTTTCATTTTAATTTATCCACAGCTTCAGAGATTCATGTAGGCATTACGAGTTCATAGAAAGATACAGAGTGCTTTACTTGAAAAAATAAATTATTGTCTACTGAAGTTTGTTCATTTTGTCAATTTATCTACAACATTTAATTTGAAGTCAAATACCCTTAGGTTATGTCCTAATTTCACCTTGAATCTTATCAGTTCCTCTAGAATATATGTAATAAAATAAATTCTTACGCTTCCCCATCTTCCATGAATTTTTCGAAGGTTTCTGTTGCGTTACCGATACAGTTTTCATGTTTTAGTTCACAAGCCCATTGCAGAGTAAGCGCTGACTTGAGTATATTCACATGGGATGTTGCAGCTGGTATATTAAAGTTTATACTGTTGTATAAGTTAGCCATCATTGTAAGGATGTGCGTCTGAAATCATTAAACAGAATAAGAAGAAAGAACAAATAGCTTTTAATTTAACAAATTAAATACTTTTAGTTTTATATAAACACGCAGAATCGATTTTAAAGCAAACTTGACTGGTTTACTTAAAGTCTTACTTCATTTGAATTGGGAAGCTTTGGGAGTTTCGGAAAGTATATTTTTCGGCAAGGGGCAGCTGTGAAGTTATCTAAATGAAGAATGGTAAGCTGAGATAATATATTTCGTAATTCTGGGTAAGCTCAAAAAAGACAGTGACTATTCGTACGATGCACACTATAACAAAGGGATTTTTTTTTTAACTTTGGAATGCCTTATTGTAAAATTATGAGCCTTTGGATGCGATATCATCGTATAAGATTAACACTTCTACAACTAAAGTAGTAAACAACTTAATTTTTGCAATGACAATTACTACGATTTTAGCAATTGGTAATTTGTATCTATGCGTACCTGCAACATATTTCCAATATCTGAGGTGCCGATACGTCTTCTTAGGAAAGCAAACGCATTGAAAGCAGCATACCATGGATAATACGACTGCTCGTTTTCCAAGAAGGTTGTAACGTTCAAAGCCCTAGTATAGTTTATTTTACCAGCTCTAGCTAAATTTAAAATGTCGTCTACTATTTGGGCTCTATTAATTACAGGAATATCACCAAAGTTATCGGAAAGCAGAGCTTCTTCCAGTGCATCCCAAAGCTCGTCATCATAATTTACTCTGTAGTATCCTTAAATGTGAGAATAATGTAATTTGCCTTTGTCTCAGGTTATATATATTTAAATATATCCTGAAATCCTGCTTACCTGTTTCTAAAAGATTTACAATTACCCATCCTGTGCTTTCTTCCTCAAGTTCAATGTTCAAATCTGCAGTAGGTAGCAACCATCGAGTCACGGTGGTATTTCCAAAATTCGAATTTTCCTGTGTTGTGTACGTTATCGGAACATAATATTTGAAATTGCTTGTTGCGGTTGAATTTAAAAGGAATCTTTCCTGAAAAAGAGCAGTTAGATCATCCATCAAAATTTGAGAAGATGGTTGAAGAATTAGGGTCAGAAGTCGTCTCCCAAACCAGTAACGACGAATCGCTACAATCAGAGTCAAAGTCTGGGAGGTCAGCCAAATAATTTGAATTTGTAAGTTACATAAATTTACTGTTTACTGAGCAGAGTCAGGAAGTCAATGAAAACGATAGCGGGATTAAAAACATGTGGGCCTAAACGTGTAGGGATTGTCACATACTAAAGGGGATACGGCTGACAGAAATGGACTCGGAATATTTGAAAGCCAAAATTTACGCGGAAGGATCATTCGTAAGATTGTCAAATCTGATGGAAAGGGCAAAGCTAATACGGGAAAAACAATAAATTTTGGAAGGTCACAGTGGGACAGGTCAAGGAGCACATCTTATCCAATCCAATGCCCCGTTTCTTATTGCGATAACTTACTTGTTTTAGGGTTATAACGCTCTCGTTTCTTGAAACAGTTACTACAGGATATCCGGCGTTCTCAGTCCAAGATTCCATGATGACATTTAAATCTTCCGGCAGTGTATCTGGAGCGGAGTTATTTAGAGCTTCATACAACTGAGCAGGCCGTGTGTTGGAGAAAGAACTGTAATTAAACACTGTACTGAAATTGGAAGAAATTTAAAAAATCAATTTTACTAAGTTTTTAGATATTCCTGTATGCCGTCCAAGAAATTCTTTTCACCCAGGAAATTGATCGCCATTCGAATAACGGAAGCTCCTTTGTTATAAGAGACTGATGCGAACTTATTGCGGATGTCACTTGGTGTTAATGCCTCCTTGTTTAATGCAGCAGAACTCTCAAGGGCATCGCTTGCGAATATCGTCTGTTGTTGTTCTATTACAAACTGGTCCATTAGTTCCCAATTTTTTTCTACCTATTTACATCAAAATCGCTTGTCAGATTTGCGATAATAATCATGTCAGCAGGTATTAACATAAGTTAGTAAGTTAAAGATCAGCAAAATTTTCACAACAATTATTCAATTAGACAGTACTTATAGCATAATTTAAGAATAATATCGAGCACCACCATAAATGTATGTCAACTGAATACAAATGTCATCAAATATTGAGTTAAATAATTTGAAACGGTATTAAAAAATATTGCCTAACCCCTTTCATAAATTAAGGTGGCCACACACGAAGCGGCGTACCTGACGAGCATGGATGTGTAATCTTTTGCTTGCGTGAAACTCCTACAGACGTTCAAGTACGTTTGTGCAAACAGATTGCACATGCATTAGGTGCAGTTGCGTGTGGCGCTATCTTTACGAGCATGTTAAGTTTGCATAACTGCAACCAAGTTGCGGGATAACGGAATTACCAAGCCTGAGTTGATATGTTTTCATTGTACTTACTAAGGAAGTTATGTAGTACTGATAATAGCGTGCGAAGCCTTCATTCAACCAAGTCCATTGCCACCAATCAAGCGTTACTAAATTTCCCCACCACATATGAGCAAATTCGTGTGCAATTACGCTTGCTACACGTTGCTTGTTATTGCTGGTTGATTCGGTTTCATGCCACAATAGCGCCGTCTCTCTAAATTAAATAAAAAGTGTATTTATTAAGAAATCTTTGCAATGTATCTGTATAAAGGAAGATAAGTAAATGAAATGTTGACCTAATCAATTTTATATTTGGGTATTAAAAGACGACAACATTACTGTTTGTGCAGAAACATTTAAATTGAGTTGTAATAACAGAAGTAAGTATTTTATATAGTGGAATCAGGAATTTTTTCCATTTTCATATTGCTGGTCACAAAATATAGCTCTCTGGTTTTCTGAACTGACAACATCTCACGATTATCACATGAAATGTGATGACTAAATAAAGCAAGGATTTCGCCAGCAATGTACAAGGATAAAATCAATAGAGGAGGAAGCAGCTAAATCATTTGCATTGCACCTAGATGCTGAAAGTTCTAGCAGTGTTAATATAAGAGGGCTTTAGCTACAAGAGAAACATAGCGGAAAGTAGAGGTACTCTAAGGTTAAATGATGAAAACAAAATCCTAACCAAAAAACTATCTAATCACTACATTTATTTTGGATTCAAGATTTGGATTAACGTCTTATTGCATTGTTAATGTAACTGGTGCGTTTAATTAATTAAGCGATTTGAAAAATAACAAAGCATTTGTAGAATACGCGTCCCACTGTTCTTTTTACCGCATTACCTGTACGTTACTAGACCCCAGTTCTCCATAGCTCCAGCGGAGAAATCGGGGATTGCCACTTGATCCATCTTTTCTACGCCTTCCATACTGTAGTAATCAATATCTGTGTAGTTATTTAATGCAACTAGCAATTCGGGACCAACCTCGAACGCATATTTAGCGGTAGGTAGCGCTTCTTCTCGACACCAAACATCATATCGACGGTGCCCTTCTATTTGGGCGCCATAGCCTTGAAATTTGGATACTATAAACGCTACCAAGTATGTGGACATTATGGGTGTATCGCGGAACGTATCCTTGTTCCTGTAAAATTCAATAATAATGATTGCAATTAGAAATATCTGATTGTAGCTGTAAAAATTACTGTAGGTGTAAATTAGTGTAGGTGTAAAAATTACATTACTGTACTGGCTTTTTAGTCAAAGGAAGATTAAATTACAAAGCAAAAAGATGCTCTAAAAACTGAATCGAAATGATTATTTTTTTTTGACAATGCTAAGGAATAACTATTTCTTCCTACTGCTCAACGTTGTTTCTAAATTAATGTGAAAACTTGGCGATAACATCGTTCCACCGAAAACCAACCATTAGTTTAATTCTCCGTTAAAACGGATAATTAATTTAAAAATGGATTATGGAATCAATCATGTCCAGACATTTTTCTTTATGTGATAATGCTGCACAGCTTTTGCAACACTGTACCGCACGTTGTCTTGTATCTAGATGTTTTAGTTCGTATCATATTATTAACGAAAATACTTCTAATGTTTATTCGGTTCATTGCGAAACGTCTTCTCAAATTAATGATGTTTCCCGCGCCATCAGATGTATTCATCGTCGAAAATGTAAGAAATTTTGAATTCTCTAATTAACATTAAAAATTGATCTGCCAGAATTGTATAGGATCAAGGCATTGGCAACAGCGATACAAGGAATTTTACGTTTATTACATATATTATATTTCCATCGTTCTTTACAGTAATTTTTTTTAAAGGAAACAATATTCAAAATATTACTCGGTAGATTCGATGCCGATGTCAGTTGCCATAATGGATCTACATCTATTCCCTCGAAAATAAACGGCCGGCGTTTCCTAACCGGATTTCTGTACCCGTTATAGCTTCTGAAATAAATATTGGAACCTCGAAAATGAGGAGCCTTGCACATTATAGCCCACAATCTGCAATAACCACCCCAAAGAGAAACCATTTCCGTATCAGGGTTTTTGCATTTGAAAAAAAAAATTATACCTTTAAAAAAAACTTAAAATGGTTGCTGGACAGCATCGTCTATTATTTTGTAATATGAGTTCTGTTACATTATTTTCATCGTGTATAATACACACTGGAGTTTGGTCCATTGCTCCCACCTCATCCTGTACATGAATCTATTTTCTATCATCCTTTTGGTACATTTAAATCGTTGTTCGTAAATTTGAAGTAGTACCCAAATAAAATTGAAGAATATCAGGAACAAAATAAATCCAAACCGTGATATTGCAAAACGTGTAGGTGACTTACTTACCCACTTGTCGTCACGTTTGTATTTCCTAGTGTGTTATAATCTGCTGGCCTATTGATTGATAACGAGAAGACTGCTTTAAAATTAGGCTCGTCAAAACATGGAAAAGCCCGGCGAGCGTACGTCGGTTGAAACTGTGTAGTTGCGACGTATCTGTAAGTTTAACGTTGTTAATGTTGTATACGGGTTGCAAACGAGGTGTTAGGTACTCATTTTTGTATAAATATTGAATCACATATGTAGACTAGGGTGGCCGCCAAATGTATGGGCGAAAAATTGAACGCAAATTCTAGTTCTTATAGGCTAAAAATATTCCATTTGATAAAAAAACTATAGAATAGAAAGTCTTGTGGTGAATTTTAAGTTGGAAAGAAGGTGTTAAATATAAATTTAGGATAACTAATAGCAACAAGCGAAGCGAAAATCAGAGATGCTTGAAGCAGAAGAAGCAAGAAGGCAAAAAACAACGATGTACAGAGATAGAGTTGGAAGCAGGTATATAATAAAATTTATTTTTTACAATGCGATTTCATGTTGTAGATCTGCCATTTGCAAGCATGGAAGCATCAGAAGGAAAAAAGCATTCGACAGGCAATAGTACTGATAGAAATTAAGTTGTGGCTTTAATTAGTAAAACAAGAAATTCTATCTGAAACAGTTTTAACTGCTTTTGAAAAAAAACAAAGTGAGCGATCGTAGAATAATGCACATTAAAACAACTACTTAACGCACTAAATATTGATACGGAAAACGTAATATTAAATCGTACACAATACAATAACAAAGGAAACTGACGATAAAAAGAACAGCTACAGAAATAAAGCATAATTTTAGGGTATAGTTATAAAAGAAAATTTGAACAACATTGGAGACACTTATTATTAATAACAAAAAATGAATAGAAACTTCTTACTCGAGCTCATCTGTTGCATTGGTGTAGGAGCTGAGATAAAAGCCGTACATATCCTCGTGAAGTACTCCGGTATAATTTTCAAATTTCAAGACGTAACTGGCATTGGCTAACAAAGTTGTGTTTGCCGTTAACACTATTCGTTGGTAGTCTTCTTGGTCATCCTTTTCAAAGGAAATGAAATTAGTTTCAGAAGTCGCTGTGATTGTCGTATAAGTGATGTTTGCCGAGTTTAACGTTATATTAGTAGTGTCTTCTATCACTCTGACTGTTATTGAAACAGCTCCGAAAAACTGTTTCGTTTCATAGAAGTCCGGCTCCAATGTGAGCTCTATATCATAACGAGTAGGCAATACGTGACGAGGTAATCTGTAATCCGCTTCTTCATCCGCTTGGATGTACGAGCAGAGTAGAAATAGAATTAAGGTTTTCAAATGGCCCATTGTTTCTGCAAAAATTAGTAGGTATCATATATGACATTCTTAGGAAAGCTAAAGTTTTCTAATAATTTGTAAATTATTACGCAATGGTCAACACGCAACTCATGAATATGTATGTACACTACCGTTCAGTGAAGTTCGGTCATACAATAAAAATCTATTATATCACACTGTATACAATTATTAATACATAAAATTAGAAAAATATTAAGCATACACTCTTTTCTAAGGGATTAAAGCCATAAATTATTATGTCAAGTAGAAATATTGCGACAACCACAATAAAGTCCCTTTTATTATCATTCCAAGAATTTCTCGGAAGTACCGATCTTTTGAAACGGGTCGTTTGGGGATTATTAACGAACGATACATTTAGGAAATATACCGCAGTATCACTCTCGTTTATTTATCACAGGCGTAAAGATATAAATTTGATTCATTTTACTGTTAAGCGTGTGTTGGTGTGCATCTGTCGTTTTTGCGCGAAAGTTTTAAGAAAATTTACTTCAAAATGGCACGTGGCAAGCCTACCAGGGTAGAAAAACGTTCACGCATTATTACGCTGTTTGAAGAAGGATATTCGGGGCGACAAATTGCCGAAAAAATAAATATGAGAAGTTCAACAGTAAACGACATCATAAAGCGATATGGGACAATTGGAACTATAGAAAATCGTGTTCGTCCTGGAGTATCTAGGAAAACAACAAAAGCTGAAGATGTGAGAATTGTATTATTAAACAAACGCAATAGAAAATTAACAGCGTCACAAATAGCAGCCGAAGTCAATGGCGGCCGTGAAGAACAAGTTTCGGCGAGTACGGTAAAACGTCGACTTCAACAAGCGGACCTTCATGGACGCATTGCCATTCGAAAACCCTTATTACGTCGGGGCAACAGAGCAAAACGGCTACAGTGAGACCGTTCTCATCTAGATTTGTCGTTAGATGATTGGAAACACGTGCCTTGGACTGATGAGTCAAAGTTTGAGGTTTTTGGGCAAAATCGATGAGTTTATGTCCGAAGATCTAAAACCGAAAAAATTATCCCGGACTGCATTGTGCCAACAGTGAAGCAAGGGCGTAGTTCTGTGTTAGTGTGGAGATGTTTCTCCTTTCCTGGGGCGTGAGATTTATGCAGAGTGCAGGGTGTAATGAGGAACGAAAATTATTTTGCAATACTCCAGAATCATGCAGTGCCATTGGGATTGCGTATAATAGGCCGTAACTTTACATTCATGCATGACAACGACCCAAAACACACCGCGTTAGTGTGTATGAACTATCTACCATAAAGGAGCAAGAAGAACAGCACACCCTGAAAGTAATGACATGGCCCCCACAAAGCCCAGATTTGAACCCTATAGAGTTGTTGTTGGATGAACTGGACAGGAGGATCCGAAAAATATGCCCAACTTCACAAGAACATTTACGGAATATTCTGCAACATGAATGGATTAATATTCCACAATCCGTTTTAACAAAACTTATCGAAAGAATGCCTAGAACAGTTCGAGCGGTGATTAACAGCAAAGGAGGTTTTTTCGATGAAAAAAAAAATAATGTTCAGTATGCCATATATTAGGCCAAAATAACTTTTTATTTATTTATTTTTGTCTTTTTTACCAGTACATACAATAAAATAGCATTTTGTTTTTAGTTTCGTTTGTTTCTGTAACCTTTTCATGTTTTTTACTAACCGACCGAACTTCTCTGAACGGCAGTGTATGTAATCAAGTCCTTATGATGCCCTCCAATGAAATTATTAGAAAGAAAAAAAGGAATACGCGTTATTGCTTGCATTATAAATATAACATTAACAAATAATTTAATACGTTACAGTAGAATTACTATTATTATTTTTTAATTCATTAAAAGTGAATACGTAATTAACAATTTAATTGTAGAACTTTTGGATTAAGCATAGTTACTTGTGGTTTATTTAAACAAAACTTTAATAATATTGCGAATTTATACTTCTTTTATTTAATAATGCAAATACTTTTTTATTATATGTAATTGTTGTCGTCCATTTCATAACAGACTATAAGTACACAAATCGAAAAAAGAGAAAATCAGTAAACGATAAAATTTGATGTTTTTTCCATTTCACTGATTGCCTGCTGTCGTTAATGCAATCGTGGCGATTCTGTATTAAAGGCAAATATTTGCTAAATTTTATAACAATAACATGTTAACGTTATTGTCATGTTCCTGTGAGTAATAAAAGTACTAAAATAAGCCAACGCTCACGCTAATAGAGATAAATTGTTCAGTGGACTAAGCCGTTTTTGTATATTTATCGCCAAATATAGAGACTTCGCAGTAGCGTTATTTATAAAATTGCTCATAGATATATTATAAACGATTGGCATATGAGAATACAATTAATATACGCAACTACGAAACTTTGGATTACTACCGAATAAGAATATGATAAACACATGCATGCACTAAATAGAATTAATTACGTATGTTAATTTCGTTCAGGTTATAATAAATGTAAACGTAAATAATTAAGAAGAATCCCATATTTATTTTCTAAGAACATACATATGTTTTTTTTTAATTAAAAGAACACTGGGTAACTCTCCCTATCTGACATCATCACCGTTACTCTGAGCGCTTTTCCTCTACGACGACGAAGGGCTTTCTTGTCGTTTCATAGGGATTCCTTTTTCTTTTTGTGACAGTAAAAATTCTTCTTATGAGGTTATTTTAGTGCTATTGAAAATCTCCACTGTCACATCGCTCCAAATTTTCCTCCAACTCGCTCTCACCCTTGATACTCTTCTGATACGTATCTTTAACCTGCGCCTCCACCACAGTGTGAGTTAGTTCATGGGTGGACCGTGTGGCTCTTCTCCATTAGGAATTCTTCGACTGTCGAGATCTGCAGGTCCTCTTGGAGCTTTCACCTTCTCATAAACCACGAGGCATCAGTTATGGTAGGCCACCAGGCCACAGCACCCACCATAAGTGGTTGGGAACTGAAAAAAATACTATTGTTTTTGTACTAAATTTGTCTATAAACTCGCAAAATTTCATTTAAATCGACATTACTTACCTGAATTCTCGGAATTTTAGTGGTGTTTGGGTTAATGTTCTCTGTTAATCACTTAACCCGCAAGATAATTATTCTTAATTACAATATTTCATGTTGCTTGTGGAATGTTAAGGCCTCTTCTGTAATTTTGTTTTATACTTGTTCTTCGTCTCCAAATTATTTGTGTAAAACTTGATCTTCTTGTATTTGATAAAAGAGATAAGTGGTCGCATCAGAAGCTGCAGAAGATGCAAATCGGTCGTATAGTCAACTATTTCTCTGTCTTGGCATAAACCGAGCCGTGACGATAACTTCAATCGTCGTGAAGCAACCCGAAGAGAACTCGAATCGGACTCGATCCCCACCATATACACTTTATTTTAAAGGTTCAATTTGTCAAATTAAAGAAGGACGCATTCATTTAGTGAGTTAAACAAAGAATTGCATATAAAGATTTTCAATGATCTGAAGATTAAATAGAAAGTTGTTCAATTGAAACCGTTGATTTGCTTATTGTTTACAAAAGTTAAAAAAAATAGAATTAAGCTTAATGTGCATTTATTTAATCTCCCCGGGCTACGCCCCACCATCTGAGGACGGCATTATTGCATGAACGACAAAATGAGCGTCTTCATCTATAAGTAATGCTAAACGGCTATATTGTAATCGAAACTGACAAGGAAATCAAACGTTACCTTTAAGCAAAAGGTTATTGTACAAAGGTTTAAGCATCAAAGACGTATATTACTAATCAATGATTTTTAAGGTTGGCATTGTAGTAAGTGAATATGAAAAATGTCCTTTCCCGGTTGTCTTCCATTGAGATAAAGCCTTCGGAGTTTTGCCGTGTTTATTGCATTAAAGCGCTTGATGTTTTTATACTTGCGTGTTCAAATATATAAAATTCCTTTTTAAAATAGAAATAAAAGTAATATTGACTGAGGACATTTAGAAATAATAAAATTTAAATGAAAAAAAGACAAATTTTTATCGGCCAGCACACATTAAATGATGTGTGCTGGCATTTCAAATTAGGAAAAAATCAACACTAAAACTGAAACTAGTATCACTTAATAAGATTAGACGTTTCTGTAAGCAATATGATTTATGAGAACGACACGGGCTTTCTGAGTGTCGTGTAAAATAACGATCTAATCAATTTATGTGTAATTAAAAACATTCATTCGAAGATATGTTCACGTAAGCAAGATTTGTCTGATATCATTTTCCATGAAATAATTGTCAAGGGATCTGACGTAATTTTTAATTGCGACGATTTTGGGTAACCATTAGTAAGCACGCAGTGCAATAGTTTTTGTATGAAGCTTTCAAATTTCAGTGATATTTTCAATGTAGTAGCTATTTGTCTTTTTGAAAGTGTTTTGAGGGATAGGTGTAAACCATTACTTTGAGAAATTTTGAAATTGTAGTCGCTACTTTTAAGAGCATCTACGCTTAATAAGCTATGACCGTGGAGATGACCTTGTTTGAAGCATAATAGCAAAGATAACACTAAATTGACAGCTATTTACGTACACGTACGTAAAAAACAATGCAAAAGTAAATTAGCGGATAATAATGAATGTTTGTTTTTTGAAATGGTGTTTAATGATAATGTTATGTAATAAGTCTTATTAAAATAGTTTTTGAAAGAGCGTTCGCTGTGAAACATACATATGTATTGCTAAAATGGTTTAAGTATATATTCATATAATCTTGAAATGACTACATGTTTCCAAGTAAATAAACAATTATATCGAGTGAACTGAAATTTGAGACCTTGAAAATCTATTTTATTATTTATATATACAGTGGATTCATTGTATCAAGAAAGGAAAGAAAGAAAAGAAATAGATCGAATTAATTAAAATTGGAAAGAAATTCCTGTTTTAATTAATAGCAAATAGAATGGTTTGAATTTCAGAATCCGTAACCGCTTTCTATTTCTTTATACACTGCGCTGCAAAATTATAAAATATTTGAAACTATTCCTTTTCGAAGAAATGCTCGGATAGATCAATTTTACCTTTTAAAATTAAACATTTTTACGTCAATTTTAAGCTTCTTCCACTTCTGGTTTTCAAGGAATGACGTTTGGATCGAAAATTTTTTTAAATGACTCCGGATGTTTTTCTATTTTGATAGATCATTTAACAATCTAAATGATTCCACCAAAACTTTAATACTTCACATAACAACATTTTCGAGCAAGAAGCATTTAAAGAGTGGAAAACATTAATTTTATTAATAGCAGAAAGCCTCTTGTGTAAATTTTTTGATAATAGTCGAATATCTCAAAAATATTTTTGTCTATACAGGATAATCAAATGATGAATACCGAATAGACAACAGCTTTCTTATTTTAAATGGAACCCTCTGTATATTTTACATTTTTAGTGTCTTCATTTAGAAATAAATCAATATAACGTGGGTTTCATATATTCGTTTTTAATAGATCTCAAAATATTAAATATTATAAAATATATAAATTTGTCCAACATCACTAAAATTGATATATTCCTTCAAAATATCTTAAATGCAAATACATTTTAAGGCAATTTTTTACGAGATTAAATTACATGCTTGGCTCTATCTATCTATCTAGACTTGGTATGAAACGCCTTTGAATTATACACACTGTTTTCAGTGCCGAACACCAAATTTTGCTCAACAGCAGATAAAAGATACTGACGTTGATGTTTTAAAAAATATTGATTCAAAATTTTGAGAAGTAACTACTTGCTTCCAAAGTTGATTTGGAAATTACATCCAAATAACCTCTGGTGTTAATATATGTGCTTTGGTTACCGTGACATCAGTGAACGAAACATATTGGCATTGACGATCTTAGACTATGACGTTGGTTATGTTGCGATAGCTTGCATATGAACAGCTCAAAAATACCGAAAGTAGAAATATTAAATTTTACAAATATACTAAATCCTTCGTGGTATTCACTCTTCCTTCCACGGATGCACCTATCACATGCTTTCTTGAGTTTCTTCTTCTTAGAGATTACGTCAATTTTTTTTATCTTCTTGGATTGGAGCCGAATTTCTTTGAAATAAAGCTGTTCCCACTTTCGATTTGCTTTTGTTTTCTCTTCCTGGATGTTTCAGGAAGTGTTTCTGTAGGTGTCGACATAATTTCTAAAACGGGGGTTCCTTTTAAAAGAGAGAAAGTTTAATTTATTTTTTATTAAGAAGGTTTACTTTCCAATTTATTTATTCCAATTTCCAATTTTTCCAATTAAATTTAATTTAATCATTTTGCATAACGAAAAAACAAGGTTATGGACCATTTTCTTTGGATCAAAAAAGAAGCAAAGGTATTTTATTACTCTTCAACCCAAGTTAGAAAATATGAGAATAGTCCAAGAGCATCGATTAGGTTTTCAAAGCAAAATGATTTAATTTGGAAAAATAAACTTTCTTAATAAAAAAAAATTAATTTTCTCTTTCTTAAGGCGAACTCTCAATTTCCTCTTCACAAAGAAAATATACAGTGTGTATTTATAATAAAATCTCAGAAAAAAAAAGCTGACATTTTTGAATCACACGTTGGATTTGGAATCTCTAGATAGATGCAAACAACTTATTCTGATGACATTTGTTCATATTTGGCCAAATAATGAAAATTTTGGAGATTTGAAATTTTTAAATGGCATTTACGTATTGAGGCGAATACAATGTGGCGGATATTTTGGAATATTTTTTGATTCCTAATAATGCACAAACTACAAACATAGTTATTTTAAAACTAAAAGAATAAAAAAAGAAAAAAGATTACATTTATCGCAGAAACGCATAAATTATTTGAGCATGTATAGAAGGTAAAACTTACGAAATTATCTCTAACACAATACAGAAGCGGAAAGCATTATAACTGAGAAACACGTATTTGTCCATCACTTACATCATATTTACTGAGATACTTATTTGTATGTACATACGTATTTGTTTGTGTCAATGGTGAAAAATAGGTAGCATAAATTATTGCTAATTGTAAATAATGTTGCTTGTCATTATTCGAGTATTATTTATCACTATATAATGTAATTAAAAATCGTAACACAATAAAGTTACACTAGGCATCAGTTAACCAAGGTATGTAAAAATTAAGTCATCGGATAAAAGTGTTCCGAGTCATAATGAACATGCAAAAGAAATTAAAACATGGGAACTGGAGAAATGGTAGAAGTAATACGTTTAGTTTGGCAGTCTCTTATCAGATTACGTAGTAGTTTTGCAGGTCATTTGCAGAGGCGATAATATAGCTATGGCAACAATTTCTACAAAATTCGTTTTTTGTTATTGTTCATTTTCATTGGTTTGAAAATACGATTGTTAAAAATGGTAAGTATAACTTATCCTTTAAATTCTGCACAAAGGAAAAATATATTATCATTCTCTACATCTGTAGTTCGTTATTATCAACGTTTTCTTTTTAGGTGTATATTTTGACTTTATATTGTTTGCGAAATTATTGCACACTAAAAAATTGGTGATTATTTAATTTTATTTAATTCTATTTAATTATCGGATTTATTATATAACAACAAAATTTACTACACCGCCCAATCTAATGAACATACCCGATTCAAATCATTAGACATTTTTTACTACAAGAAGGCGCAATCAGATTACAATCATTTACTTTGATGTACATAGTGTACCGACTCATGTTCTTTTGCCTCAATGCTTTTTTTCTTTAATTTTGTGGCTCCAGGATTACATAATATGCCTTTCTTAGAATTTAATAATTTTTCTTGTGTAACTAAATTTAGCTTATGTTCAATAAATTCAACGTGATACGTATTAGCTTAAACTTAACTGTTTTATTGTGTTGATGAAAATGCAGGAAACGTGATTTGAAAGAAAGTTTATAATAAAACGTTAATCTTAAAATCCTACTGCTTATTGTGTATGAGATTATTTTGAATTATGTTCACGCCAATAAATGCTTTATGACATTTGACTAAAGATAGTGATGGCAGTTTAATGTTGTACGCTATGCTCAAGATATATTCTATACATAAAAAAAGAATTAATTAAAAAAATGTTGTATAGCCTAGCTTCAACTTTATGGTGTAAACTTCCATGAAAAAATTATATTTTCACTAAAAAGTAAAATAATAACGTATAGTTTAGAATACGAGAGAGTAGAGTGGTTTCGATAAAACACTCTACTTTCAATTAGCTTGTCGGCATTTTATCAGAAAATTGATGTATAAAGAAAGTAACTATAAAGTGTCTACATGATATCAAAGTGATCAGATACGTTACGTCAGTTAATAGTAATAATGCATTTATTATATTCCTAAGTGATGAACCAATTGAATTATGAAGTTCAGAGTCAACCCACGTTACGTATATTTTTAAAACTAAATAACCCGTACATCTAAGCGTCAACGAATAGAAAATTAAACTTTGTACATTTTTATAGTAGAAATGTCTTTCGGGTGATGTCGTGTAGTTAATATTTTACTTGACGTTTCGCTGACCATGCTGTCAGCTTCTTCAGAAGATTTCTAAAGACTGTCTTTAGAAATCTTCTGAAACGTCAAGTAAAATATTAACTACACGACATCACCCGAAAGACATTTCTACTATGGATTACGGTCGTGAAAGCCTACACTCAACTATTTGTACATTTTTGTTGTAAGACGCTTGGATAATTTAAAGCCGATAAGTTTAGCGCAGCACCTTTGTAGTCGTAGTAATTTTGTTATAAAAGATAATATTGAACCGATAATGTGTCAAATATACAGCAAGAGGTATCGCTTGTATTTTCAAAAATCGACAAAAATAAGTGTAATATGAAGTTGTTGAACCGTATTAGTGTCAAAGATTACTTACTGGAGAACGGCTGAAATTCTGAAATTTGGCAATTCCTTCTTGATGAATTTTTGGATAGCTAGATACCAACGTAATGGCTAAGTTTCTATATCCTAACAACTGTGAGGTATACAGGCAAAACTTTGGCTGTTTTTACCGGAATATTTAATTGCTAACAGCAGTAAATGTATTGTAAACGCTATAATAAACCATAGCATTAAATAAGTTATAGAAAATCTGGAAGTCCAGCTTTATGTAACAAGTAGTAAGGGTGAAGTAAATGTTACAGTCCGATGACTTATGTAAGTATACGTAATAAACAAAACAGTTCTTCAAATTTGTATTTGTTAGAATTCGTAGATTGCGGAAATTTTAAACTGTTAAATAAAACTTTGTTGAACCCCACGCGCTTACATTTGGAATTGAATAAAACTAAAGAATTATTTATACTTTTGGAAAGATGTCTTTAGAAATCTTCTGAAGAAGCTGACAGCGTGGTCAGCGAAACGTCAAGTAAAATATTAACTACACGACGTCACACGAAAGACATTTCTACTATGGATTACGGTCGTGAAAGCCTACACTCAACTATAAGATGTAACTCCTCAAACTTCTTATGTTACCACTTATTGTATGTTATCACTAGCTATAATAATTATTGTTATTTTGTACTGTAATGCAAAAGCGGTAAGAAACAAAATACGAAGAAAGGAATACATACTACATCCAATTATCCAGTTATTTCTAAATTCATACGCCTCTAAGAAGTGCAGTTAACCGCTTATCGCTCTTTCTACTAGGAGCGCTTGTGATATACGTTTATTAATAAAGTTCTTGACGTGCTAACATCACCGCTTATTTTTTATCAAAACCTTGAGACAAACCTCTCCCAATCAATAAAAAATTGATCAAGTATTGACGACAAAAATCATATATTAATCTCTTACTTCCTACTTATATCACTACCATACTACTTACTATCAAATCAACTAACTATCCTTAGTTGATTTGGTAACTATTTGAAGAATTGTGACGAATAAAAAAGAATTGAATGATGAATCGATATAAAAAAAATATTCATTAACCAAGCAAGAAAATATTTAATGCTTGTAACTATATTGTCTTCGCTAACCGGTTCACTTTTCGAATTCACTAAATTTATACAGATAGGGCGACTATTCCAGTTGCTTTAATTATTTGGTTTCGATTAAAATTGAACAATATCTAACTCGGCACAGGATGCAGGTATACAGCCCAGCTCAGCACAGAGCTAAACAGACCCACCTTTTTTGGACGACCCAACTCGGCAAGCACGTTTACAGTGTGTATCTAGTGAGTCATAGTAAAATTGCCAAAATATGGCATATCGAAAAGGATCGCGAACTAATTAGAGATTATCGGATTATTTTGTGCCGAGTTAGAACTGTTTGGGAGTTTAGTAAGGCTTTGAGGCTGCCTTTTTATTATAAGTGATTGTTAACCAAATCATTTAGAACACTAGATCTGTGGAAAATCTTTCAATAATGCAATAATTGACTACTTACCTATTTTATTTTTACCATCAATGTCAAATGGAGATACTGTTATTAAGAACTAGCGACGATCACTGCACGAACACTAGCGGAATAAAAGCAAGGACGTAATACAACAGTATTTTATATTGCTTTTATCTTATCTTGTAAATTAGTGATGGATAGGTAATGCATAGCAGATTCTACCCCAATAAAATTTCATCTTGCGTAAGAGAGCCCTAAGAAAGATTTTGTTAAGCAATGTTTTTTTTTGTGGGTTGGAGGAATTATTTTTTCTAAAAGGAACATATTTTCTGTTTTTCTTTCCTTCAACTGTTATTTTTCATGTGACCTATCTTATACCTTTCTTAATATTCTTAAGATTAACAAATTAATATTATTATCATTGAAAGTTGTTTAAAAAGTTTCATGGTTTCGCGCAGCTTATGAAAAAAATATTTGAGTCAATTTTAAAGCAGGTAATTAGAATATTTTACAAAATATTACTCCCAAAGTGTTCAACAAAATACAAGAAATAAATTAAATTTCACAGATTATTTAAAAAAAAGACTTGACTGCATAGCTTCATATTTAATTTACTGAAGAGCTATACATTTTAAGCATTTTAGGAAAGTGTGTATAAAAAGGCTTTTTGAGAAGTATACCGGGTTCTCCATTAAAACAAATGAAAATTGCACCAATCAAACATGGCTATGATTGTAATTACTACAAATTTAATATTTATTTATAAAGATATCTTTTATTCTGTAATTACCTGTAAATTGTTGAGTTTATTGATATAACCGTGACTTGTATGTGATTTCCGACACTTTATTTGTTGAGGAAACAAGTACACTTATCGTTCCACTCTACTGTTCAGGTAAATATGTACATATTTACATTCATTTTTCTAAGATCAATTTCAGTGTTAAAGATATTTAATGTATTGGAAAATTCTATTATTACAACAATTTCTCGATGTTCCTTCGTGTCCAAACGTTTCTCGTGTCGAAGGACAACGATCTGTAGCTTTCTTTTTTTTTTAAGTGTGGTAACGGCCCAACGAGGTGTATAAGCTTTTTGAAGCTTGTCATAACCTCAGGAGCAGGTACAATTGGACTCGGGGTGTATTGGACCTACTAAGAAAATTTGTTGACCCTAGCGGGGGACTCGAACTTACAGCGCTTAACTCTGCCCAGGTCCTCTTACCACTGGGCCACCAGTTAAAGCCGTTAGAAGCATTATTAATAATGCGTTTGTAAGTAATAACGTTGCACTCTTTCATTTTTTTTCTACTTTGTTTTATTTAACAATAAATGAGCGAACTCTCAAGCAGGCTTTCATGTTTTGTTATAAAGACGTCGGTTAATAATTTTTTCTAGTGCCTCAACTTCACCCGCATTACTTCCGTCAAAATGGTACACGCTATTGCTGAAAGAGTGGAAAAGTGCTTTGAAAGAGTTTCGAGCATGAATACGTACGAGGTTTCGTGCAACAATTTGAAGTAACTGAATCAGCAGCGAACGAGAAAATGCAGCAAGGAATATTTTAAAAAAGTAAGGTCAGAAATTGAAATCCGGCGTTGCTACTACACGGAGCTCAATGGTGCTCAATTTTAGCAGTTCTTGCTATTCACCTATTCAAATATTTAAAGGCTTGTTGTCATATATGTATAAATAGAATTCTTTCCAACCTGCGACTTCTTTGGAAAATAAGCTTCTTTAAAATTTAAAATTTTTGGTTGGTATTCCTGGTAGCGCTGATGTAGATGTCCTAAGTGTAATTCGTACATCAAAAAATTAATTCGATATACCCTGCCTGTTAGCTTCGTTTTGTTAATGCAACGGTAAAAATTTATGGCACCAATAAATTACATTTATCAAATTGATACCTCTTTATCAATATAATAAATGCCCGTTTATTATAGTGACTCAATGGAACGTTATTTGTAGACTCTATATATACATATATGGCTACAGATGTACAATATTACAGGTTATGATCGATCTAGCAATAATTTTAGGTCGAACTAACAAAAAAAAAATTAATTTCCTTGCAAGACAAATATTTGTGGATTAATAAGGGGCACTCAAGTATTGTTTTCAATACTCTCAGTTAAATATGTGAATAAAGTTCATTTATATCCCAATTAATCCTAATTTGTGGGTTTCTATTGTAATTTAAAATAAGAAAAAAATTTTCATTAGGCATTAATAAATATATTCTTTATATCAATGAATCCATTTATTGTATATAATCTCTATACAAAAGTATATGGGTACATCGATATAATAAACAGCCATTTATTAAAATGATAAACTCTTTTGGGACGTGTTGGGACGATTTTGATGAAAAAGTTGTTACATTAATGTACTCCTTTATTGTATTTTCGTAAGTTTTTCGTTCAGTGTAGGTAAAATTGCAATAAAAATAGATCGGTTTTTAGAAATATTTTATTTTTGTTTTCAAGAAATCACACATCATATTTAATACATTTTATACTCAGAGCGCTCGCTTTGATGCAGTCACAAAAAATGAATTTATTAGCGTTTAGTGGAATTTCAAGCGTCACATCAGCGATGTCGATACATCACAAAGAGAAAGTCTCTAAGTCATATTTTTCCAGATATCGCTTGTAATTTCTGGTAGGCAGCCTCTCTACTGTACGGAGAATCTTGCTTTTTGATAATGATTCATTATTCGAAGACATCCGATGACATCCTTGAATCTTCGTAATATTTCAGGAAATTTGTTGACGGCATTTGTTTATAATCGCTAACGTAAGAAGGTATCTTATCGATTCCATAAACGCATAACAATCGACACGAATCAATAAATTGGTTAGCTGAATTGACGCGTGACTTTGATATCTGCTCTTACGATTGTGACAAAGAAAAAGAAAGCGAATTGTGCCGATCTTTCAATAATTTAGAAGCTATTCGGTGATATGGATTTAGATAAGCGAAAGTTACGTGTTAGAATTATTTTAAATGTGCATGCGTGTAGGTATATCATGAAAGCAATTACAAAAAATTTTTGATTAACTATATCTTAAATCCAAGATCTATGAGAATAGTAAAATTAAATAAATTAATTTGATCGATGAGGTTAAATTAACATGACTAAAATTTTTGAATATTGTTAATTTATTTTTATCAAATGAAACATATTTTGTCAATGATCACTAATCGCAAACACTAATTTAATAAAGCAACAATATAATTATAAAAATGAATCATATTCGCAATGAATATGATTTAAAATATTTGATGCTATCACATTTAAACATTTTCCATCGAGATTTCAATTAGATGACTGTATACCATGTGTATGAGATTAAACGTGTGACGACGTGATCTTTGGTTCTTGTTTTGGAGTCGACGAAACATTGATATGTGTAAATTATCTGAACAGCCAACCCAATAAGATTATTATTACGTTCTCCTGTTTTGACTAACCATTGCCCCTAAGGCCGGTCTTTTTTGAATGCGTAACGTCGAAAGACCAATGGCTGTAAACATAAAACTATTTGTTTTGCTAACATATATTTATGTAAAATGTATTTAAGTGCAAAAATGAAAACTGCTTCTTCACAAATAATGTAAATTAAATGTGATTTCCTTGAAATGCCAAGCAAGTGCAGATTCCTTATAGATTCCGTTATATTCCGTACGAGTTTCTTCCTTAAAATGTGTGGGGCGCATACTTATAGGTGTAAGATTTTGTTGATTTTTTTTCAACATTCTGAGGCTTATCTGTAAAAGATCTTATGTATTTCAAAGTATTTAGTTTTTTTTTCCTGGAAATTATATACTGTAGGAAAAGTTAGAATATAATAGTTACAGAATATAATTTATTTGAAGTTTGCCAGTTAAAGTTAGGGTTCAAATCGTATTTATCAATTAATTAAACTGGGCAAACAGGCTTTAAAACAAACATGCGTTGAGTACCTGGCACTCCGTAATTTCTGGTAAGCACTAGTGATGGGATAAATGCTTCGTTCATTCACCGACCTCGGTTTGAACGCAGTTTGGTGAACGCACCGAAAAAGTGAGTGAACGAGGCATTCTTGGTACCGTGTCCATGTAATGGAAATCAAAAAATTTTTTTTTTTGGTTTACAAACAATATATACATCAAATTACAATATGGGGCTGACATGGATTCGTCCACATGCTTTATTATAACTCCTCTAAAATTATTAAATTTCAACTTTACAATTTCTTTTATTTATAAAAAATTTCCGTTATAGTCTAATGCACAACTTCAATTTAATACTAGTTTTGTGGTATCGGATTATTCCGCATTTGCTTCCTTCGGCCGAATTTCGGCTAGCAATTCTCCTTCGCCTGGCCGTCTGTGAACGCGTGAACGCATAAAAGCGACAGATCCTTTTCCTATCTCCAGTGAACGTTACGCCGAATTGCTTCGTTCATCAATTCGTGTTCGCAGGCACTTCTGAGTGTTGGGAGCTGCATAAATATGCCTCATTGAATGAACGCTTTATGCCACGCATTCGCGTTCACGAATGTCTCATCACTAGTAAGCACACTTTTGTATGAGAGGAGTAGTAGGTGTCTAACCCCAAGGCTTACAATTTTAACGCGATGAACGCATTCCAGTTTTCTTTTATATTTCAGCGGTTCCCTGAATGCGACAAATGTGCCTAAATGCGTTTGACAACGTTCAGTAACTATGCGGTAAATTATTGATTTTCGAAGGCTGTGTATAATCTGTGACGGATAGCATTCATGCTATTTCCTTAATGATAATATTTACCATACTTTTTCGATAGATAAACCGAAAACAAAGCGAATATTGATGTTACGATAAGCACCAATTACAGATAATATCGTAAAAACTATATTTTGTTATACTTGTTGCTTACGCTGATGATATTTTTACAAACGAAGTAAGTGTTTGTAATATTGTTATGAAACATTCCAGTTCTATGTCAGTAGTACTTTATTTACTTTATTTGTTGTTACTCATTTTTGCAACGGGACGAACCCAAACACAGACAACTATAAAGATAAGGATGAAAATGCACATGTGCAATTATACAAATAATAGTTGTAAAATAATCTCGAGGGGTGTTAACGATAAAGATTTGTTTTAAATAAATTTATGGAAGTTGATTAAATAATCTTCGAATAAAATGCACTTAAACCACAACAAAAAATAAGTCAAAAGTGTCGCAAATACTGTTGCTCGTTGTAAATGCGCATGAACCTGTTAACGGAAGAGTTCAGAAATGAATTGGTGTGATACAAGGGCAGGTGGAATAAAACATCATTACGGGTATGCCGGGAAAGGACACGGAATTTATTATTAAGCAATTTATGCAGGAATGCCAAGTCCGACAATAGTCTTACATAAATATAGAATGCAAAGATGCTTGCATGAAATGGAACACCTAGTATATATCAAATACTAACATACAGCTCAGGTAATAAATGACGGCTGCACCCTGTATATCGTTCTAATTGATTTCTATTTAGCTTTTTGTCCATTTCTACTTACTTTACCTTGAACATTGCAACAGGATCTGATTACTTGAAATCCACTGAAGTACGTACTTGAATAGTTCTATAATTAATCAACGGAAAATCGTCTCACCGTGTTTATTTACTTTGTAAAGGAGAGATTACATCGAATATCAACATTCTTTAATCAATTAATGTAGAATGCTAGTTTGTTTTTACTGGACGTACTGTTTACAACATAAAATATTTATGTTTATCTACATTATATTCATTCATTGTTATAAATAAAGTCGGAAAAAATGTAAATAACATGAAGCTCATTGTAAGTCAACGAGTTAATGTCCATCGAACCGCGTAGGTGTTTCCTTAATCGAGCACGGCCTACAAGGGTTGCGATTAGAGCCCTGAGAGACCTCCTGTCAAGTTCTATAAGCTTCCTGGATCTGGCTCTGCTGAGCAACCCAAATAATATGCGTTTTAGCAATGTTAAGAGATATGGCAACTAGAGGTTCTGGACCCATCAGTTTCTTTGTTACCAAGGGTATTGGTTAGGTCGTTGCCATCAAGGTCAATGTAATCTTGTGTCCAGATGAGAGTAAACCGAGATTATTTCTGCAGCCGGATACTAGTTTAGAGGATATCTTTCTCCCTTCGGGGGCTCACACTGCAAGTTGGCTATCTGACACATCTACGCAGGTATATCATCAATAGCATGGCATATCTGCTCAAACCACATTTAATTAGATGTTTGCGACGGTAAATCCCAGCACCGACTCCTCTTGTGAATTTTGGAGCCATTGTTACAAAAATTGATGTCAATCTTAGTCGAGAAATAGCAGTTATTACTCGTCCGAGTAACACGAGGGCGGACACCAAGGATTTTTGTCTGAGCGTTGACCATGCTCTGCGCCAGTTCTATCGTAAGATGTGAGTGCAAAAGCGTGTGAAAACAATCTAGGAGAATGTTGAGAGCTAGTTCAGGTTTGGAGCGCACCAGTGCTCGACAGGTTGCTTATTCTCTGCAATGAGATAACAGTGCCGTACGTGATCATAAGACTTCGGTCCCTTGCAACCGACCGCCGTTAGTAGTATACAAACTATTTAATCTATAACTACTACTCTGAGATCCGTTTATCGAAAGATTGTTATTAAGTATTGTTTTAGCATCCCTTGGCGAAAGTGATTCACCCTGACTTTATCCTGGTGAGTGGCGCTTGTCATAGGGTGTTTTCGTAAGTCAATGTAAACAGGTGCTATTCCGAGTAAAACTTCTAGAATTACTGGGAAACTGGCCTCAGCTTTTCTGATTGTGTCTGAGCCTCTGGCAACCATATTGTCCATTGCGTTCACAGATGATATTCAAAAGTTCTCGAACTTAGCTGCACGTTGAATATTCTTTTAGCTTCTATTAATTTATTACAGTTCGTTCCACCAAGGCACTTTGTACTTAGGAATGTGGTAGGCAACAAAGGAATAATTTTTGGTTCTAGCGTATTAGTAGTGTTGTTGGAACCATTACCGTGATTTATAATCATGTGTGTAGTATATGATTAAAAGTTAAATAGTGGAATTCTCATAACAGGGAAATTATGTAATACTGTTCCTTTACTCATGTTTACATGCTACTAAAAATGATTCTGTTCCTTGAGCAGCAATTTATTGTCTTTTCTCATATTAGTTACTGGATTATAATTTATATTTTATATATATTCTTTCACTGCCTTAATTTTGAATATATGATACAATTCTCGAGATTAGTAGGATAACTGGATCGTTTGCATACTAAGAGGTGAACGTGAACGGAAATGAGAAGATATTAGATTGTCCAATATTTCAAATTGATTAGGTCGGATCATAAGATAACGACAGTGAGCTATAGAACTATTTATAAAATTGCCGTATCTAATCGATCAACTTCTCCATAACTTGCGCCAATAAATAAATTGGTATTTAATCCCATTATTTGTTACTATTTGAGCTAACTTTTGTACATTGATGACAAAATGATTTGAAGTGCGATTACTGAGACATTAATATTTGTAATTCGTTAAATTTAGATACAGTAAATCTGCCTGCAATTAACTTTATTTAAGTTACATTAATACAAAACACGTTACTTTGTTGCACTTGTGTACGTACCATGTACTATATCGCCGTTAATCATACTTTTAGAAAATTATACAGGTTTATTACGCTTACAAAAACTATACGTGTACACGATAAGCATCTACTGCGATAGCAGGAAATATTAAAATAAAAAATTACTTCAACTCTTATGCAGCAAAGACATGAGAAAATTTTACGTTGTACTTTTTTGTTGTTTTTTGTTATTATGAACGTTAATATGGCTATATGGATGACAATTAGGGCAGTGTGACTTGCCAAAAATAACGTATCATCTTCTGTGTTTGTTGAAATCGGGCTAATCTTTTCCTCTCATTTTCTTTCTACTCTTAATTTGGTGAGGTGGTTATTATGTTTTAGGTGGTTTAAAGTTAGATAGGTACTAATATATCAGATTAAATTTTATGCCTTTCACTAGTCATAATTTTCGAACGAGGAAATTCTTCTTCTCTTCTCTCCGACAAAAACTTAGCGGCGGTAAGATGTTTTACGGGTTTTAAGGGTTACAACATTTCTTTTCGAAACTAGCAAGATATCTAATTTAGTTTTTATTCATAAAAGTAAAATAAACTTGAAAATATCTCCTCCAGTAATATATGAACTAAATAATAAATTATTACTCCAATGTTTAAACAATTTCTGCGACAAAAATTTGGACGCTCTGTTGCAAATGTAAAACAAAAATCAACAAATGAGTGATCAGTAACGCGTAGATCCTCCATTGTTCTTAATCACTTCCAATAGTCTGTTATTAATACATTTATATAAATTTAACACATAACTTGGAGGGATATTCTACCATTCAGTCACTATTGAAGTTTTCAGTTCCTGTACCGTGACATATTGACGGCCTCCGCCATAAACGCGACGTGCCAATTCACTCCACATGTTTTCGATAATGTTTAAGTCTGGTGACCGTGCCGGCCACTGTAAAGTTTTAATCTTTTTCTCTTTAAACCATTCAGTAACGGTTTTTGCTTTATGAATTGGCGCGTCATCTTGCTGAAAAACAAATTTGCGCCCGGCCCATTGATTTCCAAAATGTAGGAGATTGTCACGCAATAAGTCTTTATACGTCACAGATGTCATTTTGTTTGTGCAAAACGCTATCTTACTTTTATCGCAGAATCCAATCGCTGCCCATATCATCACAGATCCACCTCCTAATTGTCTGGTCATTTTCACTTTTGGTTCCTTTCTCAGATCATGATAATAATGCCCATCCGGTCCGTCCAAATTAAAACGTTTCTCATCGGAAAATATAACTTTTTCCCATTGTTTCTTCCAGGATACGTGTTCTTCAACAAATCTCAACCTCGCTTCTTTGTTTCGCCGAAAGTGGCGGTTTTCTCAACATTTTCTTCCGTGATATTACCGGTGACGCCATTAAAATCCTTTGAACAATACGCACGTGCGATTGTACCCCCGCCTGTTCTGCAATAACTCTCGTAGACGCAGAAGAGTTGGATGCACACCGCAATATCATGCGTTTATCTCGCTCACTTACAGCTTTCGGTCGCCCCTGGCCTTTTGGTTTGCCGTAATTTTCCGGATCTTTTAGGAAATTTCTAACGGAATGATCGCTTCTTCGTAACCGACGAGCAATTTCCTTCTTACTAACACCATCCTGGTGCCAGGCTAGAACTTTACCCCTCTCTATCAAGGATACTTGCTTTTTTCTGCCCATATTGCAAACACTTTATAAAATATAATTTCTCATTGTGAAATGTGTACACTTTACCAGCACAACCGCTGCATATAAAGAGAAGTATCAAATTAAACCAGTTTTGTTTATATTAATGTAATAAAGGCGCAGGGTCTAAATTTTTGTCGCATTTAAAATTCCTATTCTGATCTGGGAAAATCTCAATTACCCCTCACAAAGGGTCACTATTTACATAAGTATTAATAACCCTCATTTACATTTTATATAATGTCTATAAACTTTGTTTCGTAAATAGAAACGATACCGTGTCTATGTTTTTGTCGGGTAGTGTATTTTCGCCTTTCCCAATTTTTTTTCTTTTATCTATTGATCCTTCTCGACCAAATGTTTTGTCTATTAAATAATACAATAACGCTGGCCAATGATTTTAGTACGGCACTGACTGTGATGAACTTGGGACTAGGTGTTTGGAAACATTGGAGTATATAAGCAGACCTCCAATGTCTTTATTCAAAAAGTAACGAGTGTTTTCGATGAACATCGCAAATGTCGAAAAATACGGGACACGGCAAAGCAATGTGAATAAGAGTTACTTGAAGTCTAGGGTTCGTTTTGGCGTGTTATCTTTACACTATTTTGGTTATACTCTCGTCTTCTCAGATGATTTTATATTTGATACGCCCAAGCTTGTTGCTTTTTTATCTAATCACACTACGGAATATTTACCTACTTTAATTTCACGACGTCGACAACTCAAAACACAACCTTGTGATTTATATATATTGATATCTAGCCATTCTTGAAATTCTTTACATTTACGAGGTAAATGTTTTTATTTATCGTCATGATATTCCACCTTGTTTAAACGCGATATATAATATGGCATTTTCTGCAAAGATATATCAGCAATATAAGTGGAGAATTCATTAAACTAGGCTACAAAACAGTTTTAGAGTGCCGCGAGTGACTAAAGTCCGTCAAAATTCTAGGCTTCGATTGTAATTTTAATTAGTCCTAAAGAAAAACCAGTTGAAGTATTAGACCGGTAAATACTTGTCTTTATTTATCCCCCTATCAGAATATGGAATAATATACAGGGTATTCAATTTCAATTTTCACAACAGGATATATCACAACCTACACAGTCCTAAACGAAAATATTTAAAAAATATTTTATCGCTTTTTATATGTAAACTAATGAGATTGCGCTGCGTCCGCCTGTATAAGATCCGCAGGATAGTAGTTTGAAATTTTAAGCTATCTTACTGCATGCGAAAAATGAACCGAAGGTAATAGTAATTTGGTAAATAACGTAATAAATTAATAAATATTTTATTAAGACATTATTTGTTTATAAAATTAATTTCGATTTTATTACTAATTTCTAACACAAACTTATATACATCCTTCCTAAATATATTTAGCACTAGTACATAGCCTATTATCTATAAAACTAGTAGATCGCTTATTTCAGCAAGAAGCTCGTGAATATTCCTAGCAATACTAAAACTATCTGATAGCACACAGTAGCTGCGTCGCCCCTAAAGTGTTCTTCAATTTCTGCAGTAGTACTATTGGCCCATGCCATGTTGTTATCAATGTTAATTGTCGAACTAGCGACAGTTGAATTAAGTGCCGCTGTGAAGCTATTCCTATTTTGGTCGACAAATTGATTGAACTAAAAACAAAAAATACGGTAGAATGAAATTATAAATTAAAAGCGCCGGATTCTTACTAGAATAACTTGTTCATTGGTAGTAACTCTATTAGTGACGCCTTTGATAATCGAAGCTACGCTTCCAACTCTAAATAGAAAAATAAGTAATTATTCAGCATAAGTTGCTTGTAGTGAGATCGATTCTGTTTACCTTTGCTGTATGGTAGTGAAGTTCTGCGTAAGCCATCGTAGAACTACGTTAACTCCAGTGACTCCATTATTAGTATACACAGATGTAACTACAGGAAGCTTATCCGACTGGCTAAATACTCCATTGATGTCAATAAGTATGCTTAGTAGTCTGAAATTAGGTATGAAGTAAATTTATTATCTCGAGAAATATATTGTTCTAGGTTTCAATGCTAGTAAGTTTAGCAATACTTATTATTTAAATGTTAAGGTTTAATAATAATATTTTTTAGCGATGCAGATCAATTTTTCCTGCGCAATCAGAAATAGGTTTTTGTACAACATGTTCTATGTTCCGTTTAGCAGTAAGAAAATTGTATTCCTGATTCAAACGAAATTTGGTAAAGATACTGTCGTTTGAGTAAGCCATGCACCGTTATTTAAATCTGCAGAACATGCTTAGCGATCATATTTCAAATTTCATGCTTTGATTTGCTTACCACATATCCGACGATCTCCTCGATCCTAGAAAGAGCTTTTTATTGATATGATGAAAATTGAAAATATTCAGTAATTAATTATCAAAACTAAACTAACATTGATCATGTTACCTATTTCATCTTCAGTTAATTTCTTAATTACAAAACATTTTTTTTTACATTTGTTGCGATTGGAAATGTAATGCTGATGAACATCACATTCTCTGTGGACTTTCATTGTCCCACTGTCTTAATTTAAAACATGCGTTGTATTCCATGCTTTTGAACATGGTGCCCATAACATTATTCCAACATGGAGTAAATTGGAGTAACACCTAGCAATTTCTTGATTGATGCCTGATATAAGCCTTTACGCTGATGGTTCTAAAATGCATATTAACGTTGGTGCAGGGGCCTACTGGCGGAAATCTTTAATTGAATGTACATTCATGCTGGGTCGATATATGTAATAGAGCTTTTTAAGCAGAAATATTTGCTATCAATATGAGCTTCGAGATACTCCTGCAGTTGATACAAAAAAATAGTCCTTATTGAATTGATCAATGAAACATCTACACAAAATGACGCTCTTATCGGAATTTTTTCTATCTCTTCACAAAGAAATCGTAGCCAATAGAGCTTCTTTTTTAGTCACAATCGTGTCCAGCACATTGGATTCATAAGAAATCTCGCAAGTATATATGTTTTTCGACATTTTTCTAGGCAGTGTATTATGATCTTTCTTAACACCCTCAAAACGTCTCGCCACTGATTTAACTATTTCTTTATTACCTTTCAAGTGTCGTTACGGTGGATGCACATCCAAGCCCTTGAGCTATACGAGTCCTTTGAGTATCCTCTCTTAGTGCGCTGTAACGTTGCAATGCCGTATTCCAGATTTCTAGGGTTGCGTTCCTGAGACCATTGCAAAAAACGAAGCCTTGGGAATCTGGCTGGATAAGTGTCGAAGAATTTATCCAATTGTCGAATATTTGTTGGCTGGTAGTTCTACATTGTAAGTGTTCCAATCTACAAAGCCACGTTAGTACCTGGACCTTCGTTAACTTCGTTAGATGAGTATCAGTTTGCTCGATAAATCCGGTTCTGTTGAAATAGGGCTGCAAGGCTTGAAGACCATAGTTCTGAAATTGTTGAGGTTGAATATATTTATGATTTATGTACAAAATATGGAAGAGATTTACTCTAATGAAATGGTGTTGTTCCCTTCCGGTGAATAAACGATCTATGTGACCGAAAGCTTTCGTAAATGTTACTATTGGGACATATTCCGTTTCGTTGGCAATGTATGAACCTATTTCCAATGCAATCGATTGATTCAAGCGTCCGGATCTGGCCAAATTGAATACATCATCAAGCACCTGGGCTCTGTTGATTGGCGGGATTGCAGAGAAGTTGCCCGTCCACAGATAGTTACGTATTAATTGCCAATTGTTAATGTCATAGTTAACACGATAGAATCCTGAAAGGATGTCGTTATAATAAATCGTAACTACTTGAAATTAACAGAATTAAGAATTTCTATTTCTTTGCTAATAATTTGTTGCATGTTTATGTAAACGGTGCTTAAAATACTTTTACGTATCTAACTGTTAAGTAAATATGAACTGGAGAAACTTGTTGAAGTTATTTAATGTTTCGGAAAAATGCTGCTCAGATGAGTAGCAATAGTTTCTCTTATACGGCCCTTCTATATCCTTATGCCCTTTCATGTAATAAAAATATAATCTGCGAAATCGTACACCAAACAACAAAATGCATTAACAGTATGGAAGGATAAGAAAAATGTATGTTTTTTTTCAACATTTTAAATGTCTGTCCCAATTGTACAGATACAATTATTATGTAAACAGTAAGAAACTAAAGATTTCTAGTGGCCCTTGTTCTTGTACTACTCTATACGTCGGGGAAAGCGGTCGGTCAACACACAACTAGATTGCTTCGGATATTCGATTCTGCATTGGCTGAACACAAGCTGAAAACCGGTCACCAGATTTGATTTAACGATACGAAATTTCTCTCTCGTGGACTCCACTGTTGTTCAAGAAAACTCCGAGAAGCTATCAAAATCCATAAATATTCCCACAATCTCAGTAAAGATGATGGCTACGTGTTAAATGTTCAGTGGAAATCTCTCCTATCCGAATCTTCGAACCACAGTCTGTCTTGCACAACCGCCTCCCTACCCGACGAAATTTAGAAGGTTCAGGGAGTTCAATTTAATTTTTTTTTAATAATAAGGTTGGTGTCTGGTTAGCTACTTATCGTTCAGCCTGTGAATATGGAAATATCTTCTGGAAGATACTGTATGGGGTTTATTATGTTATTAAAAAATGTTAGTTTCTTACTATTTACACAGGTGTAATTCTGCAATTCCGGAAAGTTGGGACGCCTGAAGGTATAAAGAATGCAACATGGAAATTGTTTTATTTAACATAAGCAAATCAGTATCGGCCTTAGGTATTACCCAAAGTGATAAGCATGTCAAAACGCTGTAAACATATCAATTCTTCAAATTTCTCTAATTCACATTTTTCCGAGGATGAAGTAATTATTCAAGCTAAGACCTATAATATTTTTGAGTTTTAAAACATTAGATAATAGGTCTGGAATTAGAATTATGCCATTACCCATTTGATTGGTGTTGAGTATAACCCATTGTCCAACATTCGCGTTTAGATTAATCGTGCCACTACGTGTATTAAACCATGTTACCACGTTAGAAGAACCAGTTATCGTAAACCAGGTTAACGGTATGGGCCACAAAGATGGGCTGGTGCTCCCTGCTCTATTTATATAGAATCGTTCCTGAATTAAAAAAAAAAAACAGTAGTAAACATTAGACTTGCCCCAAGAGAAATCACAGACTAGCCAGGCGCGATTCGATTTGCTAAAAAAGTCCAAAACTACTTGGCTGGCTAGTTTGTGATTTGTATTGGGACAAAACTGTTGTGTATAAACAATTGTTCTTAAGGATTAATAGCAACCTAAGCAGGAATTAATCGGAGTTATTCACTTTATTTTAGGCTGTAGCTTAAAAAAATAGAAGTAAATGAAGAACAATTTTTTTTACTTTAGTAAACATATAAGTATCCCGAAAAACATAACGACTTTAAGCGAAAATCTTTGAAGTTGCTTTATATAAACTATTAAAGCTTGTACATAGATTTAAATAACACACTATATTAGCCCATGCTAATAAAACTTTTTTTTTTGTTTTTTCAAATACCTGATTTAAGGTAGCCATGTTTCCAGTTCCAGTTCGTGTTACAGTAACTACGGGATACCCAGCTTGCGTCTCCCACGGAGTCATGATGTTCGAAATATTTAAAGTTACAGGGCTGAAAGTTTGCCAACTTTCGTAAAGATTCTGTGGGGCTACATTTGAAAACCTCCTGAAATATATATGGTTTATAAAAGAGATATCAATAATAATGTGTATAATATCACCAGTTTGCGAGGTAAACTGTAAGTCCGGTCCTAAATGCTGAACCTCCTAAGAAGCCTGCTACCATTCGAATGACGGAACCCGCTGAAATATGATAGCAACGATATGAAATAGTATTTTCTTACAAAAAGATTGAAGTTCTAGATTACTTTGCTTCACGTTATATACATGTGTTTACTTAAATGAGAGCACACGTTCCCGAATAACGGATCATGATCCATGACAAATAAACAGAAGAGGAGGATATAGGTTTTGGAAATTAAATATCTTGGAAGAATAAGAGGAGTAACTAAGAGAGACGAAATAAGGAATACAGATATAAGACAACAGCTAGAAATTACAATCCTCTTAGAGTACATAGAGAAGGAACAGCTAGGTTGGTGCGAATGCCAATAACGAGACCGGTTAAAAGCTTCCGTTAAAATTATAAAAAATAAGAAAAAAGGGAAAACCGAAGCAAACGTGGAACAGGGTAATGGGAAATTTATTAGGAGAGAAAAATTTGACCTGGGAAAAAACAAACAAAATATGTCAATACAGAAAATATGAAAATTTTTACACGAATAAGGAAGCAAGGGTTATGTTTGACGTATTTCTGCGTTATTTCCTTAAATTACGAACACATTTTTATTAGATGTATTATCTGTTAGTCTTAATAACGTTATATTTTAATTAAATAATTGTTTTTAGCGTTTAATTGGGCGGGATGATCAAATTTCACGAAAAACTTAAATACTTAAAGTATCAAAAAATTGCTAGCTAATTCCTTTTTAATTTACGATTCTTTTGTATATATGTGGGTTTCCAGAAAGTGAATTAAATATTTCATTCTAGATTAGCACGTTTATCTCTGATTAACGTAATTTTATGACGTCGCTAATCATCGATTAAATAATTTTAATCGGTTGGTTAAATTAATTCATGTCTAAAACCGAATGCCACCTGTCATTGCCAACATTACCGTGCAAAAAAGTCAAATACTATAAACAACACATAAGTATCGGCGCCCTCCGCACCACACAAGTTTAATTAATTAATCCGTGACGGCCGCTTCGAGGACACGAATGATTATCGGTTGGTGATGAGGACCATTCGTGTCCTCGAAACGGCCGTCATGTGATAATTTCTTTTCCATTCTTTTTTTATTGCCGACTTGCTGAAGGTCACTCTGAAGGGCTCTATCGCTGGTAATTTTTGACCAAAGGTAATTCAGAAAAACATGGCTCTCTCGTTCACCCGATCGGCCCCGGATGTGAAGCGTGTCTCATGTTAGCCCTGGCGTCTGTTCGGGTTGTTAGGTATTCTGTTATGTATATGTGCATATTTACAAATATTTATATATTTGGCTATTGTTTGCAAGTGGCCAATGGTATAGCACCAAGGCCAGTAACAATAACAACAATGGCTCTCTCGATTAACTTTTTTTATGATTATTGTGTATAATAGGTAATTCATGAGGAAGAGCATTAGCTCAAACTACTGAACTAGAAGAGTGCTCTTATGTTTTGTTCTTTCTGTGTAACTGTTGCAGTACTTCATCTTAAGAAAAATATTATTATTAATCTTACCGATAATTGCTAACAACGGCAGCTGCGCAGTTTTTAACCAAATGTATTATATAAATTGTATAAACTAAATTTGTGACTCGACGTTATTAAATATTACAGACACACGATTGTACTGATAGAACGATCTGGATGAACAAACCTTTTTCGTAGACGATTGTGTCGTATTGTTCGTCGATTTCTGCGGGACTTTCGGCTCCTCTTGTCATCGGTCTTGAACTGTCAAGGGCGTCGTCATCCATGGCAGGTTGAACTATGCTGGTTACGAACTGATCCATAAGTTCCCATGTCGGTTCGATCTGTTACAGTTATGTTATTAATTGTCTAATATTGCTGGCATCTATAATAAATTTTGTGCACGGAAATGTTAACCAGAGTTTTTATAAACAGCCTTAGCAGCCCAGGGAAGACATACCGATGCGATTCCCTGGCAGCTGTAATAGAACGACGTACGGTAAATACTTCGTGAAGGCAGTTTGGTGTCTTCATCATCTTGTATAACGTAAGCTTCTTGGCCCACAAACATATGGGGCTTTTTCAGGAGAAAGGAAGGATGTAGGCCATAGTTAGCATGGTACATCCAGCCAGAGGCGAAACTAACTGAGCGGGAAACAATTGGTCACGGTAACTCAACACGTGAACAATGCCAGAGGTGATAGTCAACTACGGGGGTACGAGGGAAACAGCATGCTTGATCCATTGTTCGTGAGGTTTAGTATATATCGGCGAAATAAGATGCTTTGTCAAAACTCGCCTGACAGTGCACGAACGTTGCACTAGAACACGTCTTCCCTCGAATTCGGTTATCGCTGGATATCATTTAGGCACTGGTCGCCTGATAAATGAAGCTATCAGAATGGCAACCCTGCGTAAAATGTCAATAGCGGTGTTTTTAAATATGAGAAGAACGCTATGATTCAAGAAATGTTAATGTATGAAATTTTATGTGGTTGTAGGTACGGTACAACTTGAAAATAAATGAACATTCTTGGAATTTGGTTCGTTCCCTCCGACTCACCCTGTATAGTTCTAGAGTTTGTACAACATTACTACCAAAGCACAATAAAAAAGAGATCTAGATCACTGAAAGCCCTAGCTGGATTAACAATTAGTTTATAGATTCTAACCTGATTCGTAATGAACATCTCAAAATAGGTGGCGAACCCTTCATTTAACCAGATATAGTTCCACCAATTTGGCGTTACCAGATTTCCGAACCATTGATGGGCAAATTCGTGACTTATAATTGTTGCGATGAACTGTTTTTCGGAAGCGGTTGTCCTCTCAGAATTGTACATCAGATACTTTTCTCTGTAGGATGGAAATAAGTTAAGAGTAATTTGGAATACACATCAAGTTATCGTTATTTACCTATATGTAACCATTCCCCAGTTTTCCATCGCACCTATCTTGTAATATTCATTCGGTACGGGTACCTGATCCATTTTGTTGATCGCATAAGGTATGGTCGTAAAGTCGTTCATCACCTGAATAGCCTTTGGTCCAACGACAAGAGAGTAACTGCCATCTCCTCTTGCAAGAAGTTCAAATCGTCCGTAAGTTGTATAAGTAACGTCATTACGCCATACCGAAAGAGCCGCGTAGTCTGACACCATGAACGCTATTATATACGTGGACATTACTGGTGTGGTATCATAGACGTCAATCGCTCTATCGTTCTCTATTCTGGAATAGTATTCTATTGTAACAACGTAATAGATAATAATGATAGAATTTATTGGCCAACAAAGCAAAACAGGAGACTGTATACTGTAGTCTCCTCATAGAAAGTATCTTTAAAAATATACATTTTTGGTAGAACATTTTTACATATGTGCATGATTTCCTTTAGATTTGTTAATTCCATAATTCCACAAACGTTTTCTTGTTGAAAGAAAAGAAGAAGGAAGAAGAGGGAATAACGGGAAAAATTTTGCGGCACGTTTGTTTACTTTTTCATTAAGGGAGGACCAGGACAAGCAGCCGAAGTTGTGGCCTTCACTAAACATGTCAGATCGCAGTAATATGTGGCTTGAACTAATAGCAATCAACCAATCCATTACCTCTAGAGTTTTAAAAAGGTTTCGAGAAATTGGAAACTAGTTCCAGGACATACACCACACCTGCGGATGATCTCTATTTACGTCTGCAAACTCTGCCTGAACGTCATATTGCAGTCCAGCAACTTTAAAGTGTTCTCTACAGAATCCGAATATGTGTCACTTCGGTTAAGTATAGCTTAAGGAGAAGTCCGGAGGCTTGTTACTGCTCCATTGTTAACCAGGGAACGATGTGTGGCACGTTTAAGGTTCGCAAGAAAACATGTTAATTGGGTTATTAATGGCCGGGTTAATGTTCTTTTTACGGACGAGTCCTGATTTTCAGTTTATGGATCCAATAGACGCATTGGATTTCGCAACATAAGGACGGCCAGAAATTTTGGAGATGGTTCCATTATAATTTGAAGAACACTCGGAAATAACAGTGTTTCGTAGGAGATTCTTAACCGCTGATCGGTATATAATGGACGTCCTTGAAGAAAATTTAGTGCCGTTTCCCAGTTATTGGAGAACATTTTGCTCTTATGAACGGAGAAAGTTGGTATTCAAGTTTTAGATTGGCCGGCTGTTAGTTTAGACGAAAACCCGATTGAACATGCTTCATATTATTTAGAACAATGGGAAAATCTATATTTTGTTGCTCTGTTCTTTTTAATTTTTATTGGATAAGCTTCAATTAAATAAAGCACTATTAAACATTCTTAAGTTTCATTACAAGTCATTTATGAACAGTTTTAGAACATAAGAACTCTTAAGCACAACCCAGTTATACGAAACTTTTTGTGACGAGTGTAATTACAATAAAACAAATCAAAATTATGTAAAAATACTTACAATGTTTGCAATAATCGGGCATTGGAAGCGGTTATGTAGCGAGTGGCTCTTTTTAAAACGAATTGGAAAGTTGCCTTATAGTCCGGTTGGTCAAAGCACGGAAACGCACGTCTTGCATTGGTAGCTTCTAAGTGAGTAATAGCCATGTGACTGTAAAAAGAAATAGCATTATTCGTATTTACAATTTTATGAAAGTCGTTTGCACCTGAAGCGCTGATTAATATTTGCAGGTTTGGAGCAACTTTCAGAAGCTACAGAATTTAGGGTTTACCTAAATTGTATAGCTTCCTTTACAAATTCGGCTGTGAAAACACCTATCCGACTCTATCCTTGGTGTATTCATATACATATAATTGGAACAGCCTATATACTATTATGTCTTTCCATGCCTTTTGTGAATTTCCGCTGCTTCTTTAACGGACGGTATCGTGAAAGCCTTACGCGCTATACATCGACCAGCATCTACAAAACATCCCGTATGTTTTTCTGTCCTTATTTAGAATATCAAATATGAAGATATGCAGGTTCAAAAACAGAGTGCTGCGACGAAATGCTATAATCTTTTGTTTCGCCAAAGATATCCATTAAGCACTGCGCCTGCCGGTGGCTTGGTTGATACTAAATGTAAGGGGACCCAGTAGTACCAAAAGGATGCGGATTGACAAATTTAGTCGAATCGTATGGGACTCCGATTTGGTGCAAAATGCTGGAGAAGATGTTTTACAGAGTCATGCTGGAGAGGTGGCAAACGAAAATGTCTTTGAGTAGCCTCAGCACTCCGCACTATGGTTATACAATACCATTAGACCTGTTGACATATGAGGGAAAGTTAACACACGAAAACGGCGATGTAGAAGCTCGGGAGAGCGCGAGAAATCACCAAGGAAACCTGACAGAGAAGATGGGATAGATTAGTTAAAGGACACGGCGTCTACAGGTCATATCTCAGGAAATTTGAAGAATTATTCGGTATCACGTTATTATTTTATTACTTAAATCTGCCTCACGTAATAGATAAAAGGAGCAACTTAACGGAAATACTACTTCCCAATGAATCACTTACCTGACTTCATTTCCTTCGTTAACATAAGATGCTCTGTAGTAACCAACATTGCCACTGCCCAAATTTGCGTTGTAATGAAAGACTAGTGTCAAAGGCGTGTTCGTTGGTACAGCATAGGTCAAATATATTCTTAGAAAATCTGTATCCTCCTCAACTGTGTGATTATAATATATATTAGTACCATTTAATTCAATAACCTGCGTACTCGTGATGCTCAATTCTCTCGAGTGCAGAACAATATTATTCGTAGATTGCGTTGTAAGAACATTGATGGTTGCTTGTCCAGAGAACGTGAAATTTGTGAGATTGGTATCTATTTCCACTCTATAACTGCTAGGTCTTGCGACATTTGGCAGCCTATATCTTGAGGGAATCTGTGCCGATGCGATATTTAGAGTTAAACCGATGAAGATCAAGGTAGCCAAATGCATAATGCTCGCCATGATCTGAAAAAGAAATAACACTTAGAAATTATAACTTGGACAAATGTGTTTGCTTCTATTATACACCAATGCGATGAAATGATTTCAGCAACTTTTTACCTTGCAATGTCATCCAGTAGATTTGAATCCAGGAATTATAGCCCACTTATATAAGTAGAAATTAAAATATCAATAGTTATTAAAATAGTGATAAGATATTGGCCAATGTTTTGAAATACGTTGGTGTTATCACGAAATCTATTCAACAGATTTTCAAAAACAAAAACTCAAGTAACGAATCAAGGTTTATTTGAGTTACTTATCACCTGGAGTAATAGACAAACACAACTATTTGAATCTAATTAAAGTCATGAGCCAATGGATACAATGTTTAATTTAGTCTACTGCATACAGTTAATAAGCATTTCTATGTAGACACATAACGAGATAACTTTTGATAAGATTACGATAAAAAAGCGAAATTTCTATTTATGGAGATATTCGATATAAATAACAACACTAATAGAACGGAATGTGATCATTTGGGTAGCAGGAATTTAATATGATATAAAATATCGTAGTTGATTTAGTTGAAAACGGAAAAAAGAGCTCTCTTTGCAAAAGCAAAAATAAGCATATTGTCATTTATCCTTAGCTTAATTCTCTAGTGTTCTTACCCTGAAATTACTCATGGATAATCACATACGTGTATATATGAAACAAAAAAAAAACAGAATATAATACATGAAAATATCCTCTGTTGATTGATAAGTGTAAAGTACATGCTAAAGTTGATAGCCTTATTGCAAACGGTCAAAAAGAACAGAGTACGACAACGGTCCGTTCTCTCTGTCCATCAGATTTTTGTTATTTTTTATGTAAACCTTGCCCTCCTATGTTCTTTAAATCTGGTGCCTATCGTTCTCTTCGATTGACCAATATAAGCTTTATTACAGCCAATATATACAATTTTATAAATTCTTAACCTTTCTTCCATTTTCGGTTTATCTTTTACATTCTTTTGCATTGCCGAGAAGGTTTCTAAGTGTATTACGTGAACTGAAGCACACGTTCATATCTTGACCCTTCAAAATCTTACTCACGCCTTTCGATATGCTATGAAAAGGGAGTTTCACGAATTTCTCACTGTTAGTATCTACCGGGCTTAAGGTCGTTTTTCTTACGTAAAGCCTATGTTGGACTCTCTTAAGCATGCAATCGACATCTATAGAAGAGAGTGATTGCATACACTCTTGATTTTAAGAGATCTCAAAGAAGGAAGTTTGACGCGGACAAATCAGGCGATCTTGCAAGCCAGGCCAAATCGCCAAAACGAGGGTTTAAGCAGCCGGGAAACGCTTACTTTAGAATTTCCACTATCGCTTGTGTAAAGCGTACCCGTCAGTCTCGAGAAAATACAGGCCAATCACTTTCACTCTGCCAACGCTGCACCTGACAGTGATTTTGAGAGGATGTAATGGTTCTTCGTGTATTAAGTGTGTCCCAAAAGCGATGACTTTGTTTACTTACGTATCAAAAAAAAATTATCTTCACCGCGATCGAGGTTTAGAAAGGCTTGGCTGTAATTTTCACGTGAATTGTGGTCTGCAGAAATTAGTTAATACGCTATTTGAACTTTGTGGGGGAACATCTTCAAGAATCAAAATTCGTTGTAAAAACCGTCTGTTAATTACCCAATTGTATGGCCCTTAGTCTTCTGATTGGTGTTTGAGCGTGCTCTTGGACATGTGCTGGTCCAGCAGCGATATTCTCAATCGAACGGCTGCTCCGAGACAATCCACGTCCGCTAGTGTGCCGTGTTGTGCCAGTCTCTTCGAGGCGAGTGGCTAAGTGACGGAGAGTTTACCTAATGGTAGGTGCCACACGATCAGGGAATCAAAAAGACGCTGTTTGCAAGAATTTGCAAAAATTAGAGCATTTTCAGATAGAATTACTACTTTTGCGCCACTCGAAGGAAGTAGCCTCTAATCAAAATCAAGCACGCTGCTTATCTTTGGTTTTTTTGATTACAAAAAAAAACAACACGTACTTCCTCCTGTTTAAATAAAAACCATAGTTGCTAGAAACAAGATTTTCACGGCTGTTCATTGATCTTGTTGTAGTGTTCAAACTTTAGTTTCTAGCATAATCGCTGATTAATAGTACTAGCGGAAAGTTACAATTTGCCATAGTTGCTGAAAGCTAGCATTGAATTGGGGGGTTCACATAAAATACTAATTGCTTGGGAAGACAACAAAGTGATGGGATTTATCCCGAGAAGGAATCTAGAATGTAATCAGTTGTTTCTTTAAATAGAAATTGTCTACACTGCGACGTATAGGCAAGATAGTGATCGACAAATCGAAATAGACTTTATATACACAATATATGTGTATACATAAATACATATACCAGAAAAGTTAATAATTTGGATTATTTATATAACCCAATTTATATTAAGAATGTTATCATTACTCGTATAACGATATTCCCTTGAGAATTACTTCAATTGCTCGTTACGTAATATTTATTCTATCATCAAAAACAACAAATTTCTAATTCATTTATTGAACACAAATGGGATCAGTTACCCTTTTTTTTTGGGCTGGTATGTGATGTTGATATTGATATATTACAGGCTATCATAAATTGGCATTTGTCTGACATCTCCATCGCAAATTTATTGCCTGCAATTATTCACATATTCCACGCAAACCTATTTGTTGATAAGCATTTTCGTTGAACAGTTTAAAATATTGTTTTTGTAATAAATATGCTTCGCGTTTCTGATTTCCTTTACCTTAAGTTTTAACTGTTTAATTTGCTTTATTTATTTCAACCGCAGGATGATAAAACAATTGTCAAATTGTTACGCAAGTCACAGATGTACTATATTATTAGGCGTAATAGTTCTTAAATCTAAATTATGAATATGTTATGATACATTTTATTAAAGTAACTACAACAACGTTTCCAAGCTCCCTCTACACACAAGTCCAGTCCATGCAATTTTGGGTGTGCTGAAAGATCTTTTTGACATTTTTGTAAAGTCTCGTATTTTTTTAACTCCAAACAAAAATTTATTTGGTAACCATGATTAGTATGACCGACTGACGAACAGTCGTGATGCCGGAGGTGTGAACAGTAAGATTCCATAAATTATTAAAAAAAAAAACAAACAAGAGAATTTCAAAAAACATTTCTTCTTTGTTATAAAATTTCTAAATACTTGTACTACTTCGATAATATACATTGGGGATACGATGTAGCTGCCCCGTTAAGCTTAACGTGTCGTAGTAGTACCTTTTATTAGATTTTCCGTCGTAATATATCAGAAAAATTGCATTCGCCTAGCTCCGACAAATGATATTTGCTTTTCTTCATGTTACGTTGGAAGATCAATTTTAGAAGTAAGGAAACTACCGGACTAAATCTCACAGAGTAACAATAATTGGCGCACAAGCTTAAAGTTACGAACTTGTTAATACTCAGGATTCTAATGGGTGTTATATTACCATATTGATTGTAAGAATTAATTTTTTTGTTATGAATCTGTTTGAAAAATTAACATTAACAATTTTGCGTCGCACATAAATTTTCCATAAAGACTATCCTCAAACACTCCAACGTTTTTTTCTTTTTCCGAAGATAAATATCACCGTATTAACATAATGATAAAAGTATATATTCACTGCTCACCTGTCTCATGCAATATTCCTTTATCAACACCGAAAACGGGACTATCGTTTTTATGGTAAGTTGTCCAAGATGAGAACGTCCCACGAGATATTTTTTAGCTAGAGATAACGTTAATGAATTTATCTTGAATTAGTTTTTATTGTTGGTGCCTACGTAGATATATGTATGCCTACTGTACGCGTGTACGCGTTACATAAAGTAAGATTAAAGGATAATAATAGGTAATCTATCGCAGTCACCGAGTCATACTGTTTTCAAATAGGTACATATTCTAAATAAGCGAATTATCACAAAATTCCAAATAATCGAAATTTTTCCGTGTAATCAGCAAAAAGAGCGTTTACAGAAAGTATATGAAAGCATAGCTATTGTGTGTAGGGATCTTGCAATCTCATTGAGTTTCTTTCAGAATCAATTTTTGTCACTTGTAATCCTGGAAATTATCAGTTATCCTTTGCACTTTATTGTGACGGAACGAATCATGCTGATATTCCGAACAGTTGAATTTCCTGTATTTCAAAACATTGCGCAGTAATGCGAACATCTAGTTCCTTTATTCGTTTTATTCGCAAAGAAAACATAGACGTGCACCTTTAATTTTTATATTGTTTACTCTCAACTCATGAACAGATCCATAGATTATTTTTTGAGGAAGTAACTTATCGGAGATGTATATAATTGTTGAATTATTTGTAAACATACGTCATAAAACTTCCTTCAAATATTTATCAAGTGCATCTATAATACCGCTAAAGTGCTCAATTGCAGAAAGTTCCCGATAGTTTATTTTGAATATTATTTGCATATTTTCTAATAATTTCTTACATTGTGAATAGGTGGTAATTTATACCATCCACTATATAACTACATGATGGATAGGTGGTAGCTTATATCATTTTTATTTCCCATCATCAGTTGATCCCTATTACTCTCGCAGAACTGTTGAACTGTACCAGTTGCTCGCTTCTATCGAGGTCGATATAGAAATTAATTTCGACAGTTGGAGTCTCATTAATTAAATGCTCTCATCCATACATGACAAAATTTATTTATTCTTGTTATCTTGTCAATTTGAGCGTGATCTTAAAGCGAATGCGGGTTAATATGTATTTATAGGATATTGTGAATTTCGCGTTGCCATATAGCCGGTACGCTGGCCATTCCGAACATTAAGCTTGAGCATTCATACAAAAACTCTTGTGAGTACTCAATCTGAGGTATTTTCTATCACCTTGCTATAGTTCTATTATTGAAAACTTTCTTCCTCTAGCCATTGTTGCAAACAATTCGTCTATAGTTGGTGAAGGGTATTCATCCATTTGTAAGTAGGGTTTAATGTTATTGTAAAATTGTATTCTACCATCCGCTTTGACAACAGGTAGTACTGGTGTAGCCTTGTCTGGTGTATCTACCTCTGTCAGAACCCCTTCGGGAACCAAAGTCCTTCCTATTTTTATTCTTGCTGCTTTCGTAAGCGAAACCACTTTTCTGCAATTCCGAGTGGCTCGCATATGTAGTTGACTAACGTGTTGTAATTACAATCTACAAGAGCCTTCAATGCAATTTTATTAATCCAGTAAATATGCTTTTTGCTCTCTTTTTTTAATTTAAAAATACCATGCGAGTTCTTAACTTAAAGACTCTATGGCCTTAGGAAAGTCAACATTCAAGTGTTACTGGCAACCCTTGAATGTTGACTTTTGCTGACCTTGACGACTGCTTACCGAAAGATACTTAAGTCTAACATTAAAAACGAGCATTTTGGACGTGAAGAAATGGAGGCCGTTTCACTGAAGTTATCGTTGCCGAGACGCTATATAAGTAATAAAATGCTAGGGACAGAGAGAAGGGAAGCCGAAGTTATAGAAGTGGCTGCAGAAATCGAGAAAGAAGTCAGATTGCCTCCAACCTTGCCCAAAGTCAATCGAGTGGACGCTGGCTGAAGGACACTATTGTTAACATCACACAATACGTAATTTTCATAATTTGTCGTTTCTAATGTGGTCCAAAAAAAGCTTCTTGTTTGCAAACGATATCTAGAAATGTACATATGTATATAAGTATCGATTCAGCTTCGTAATGTGTTTGTATCTTACACCTTACATAAGCCTTTTTCACTTCCTGTAATAATTGTAAGTTTTAATTATAGGTGCTTATCAGGCACTAAGAAGTTATCTTTATTTTAATAAAACGAATAATTAATCTGTATGGAAAGCTTCTAAAATAAGCGGTACGCACACATGGTAGTTCAGGCTTAGTATGTAGCTCACACGCGCAGCTCTAATAATCACCACATACGCAAATACACGCAAAGGTCATTACAAATTGTTTTGTTTTCTAACAATCGTATATATAGTTTTTACACAACAAGTTAAAACTAAAGTTGGTGCTTGTTAGAAAATAATCTAATTGGATGAGCAATTACTTCGTTTATTCAACGGAAAGTCCCGAAATATTAGAATTTGTCTGGATTGCTAGACTTTTAAATACTAGAACTGAAAAACAATACTAATATCAATGCAATCTTGAGTAAATGCTAGAGGAAACGAAGCCGCAGGTTCTTCACTCCTTTTCATCGAGACAAGTTACAAGGGCTCTAACATTTGCTTTGGAAAGAATTGTTATCTTTGCCGCATATGTTAGATTAATGAGAGATCAATGTTAACTTTATGCGGACCTATTTTCGAATAGTGCCTTATCTCTATCATAGATTTCCTGCTTATGGCCGGTCGAGCGATGCACTAAGCTTGGTTGGATCTTTTCACCACACCCACAGCGTTCTACAAAAATGGCCAAGTCAATTCGTGTCGTTTTGTAATTGTTTTTGTACCTAACGACTCTAAAATACAATTTTTTAAATTGACGTGGTTTCTTCACACAGAATCCTTCGTCTATTTCAAATTTTTTTTGCTCACTATGTTTTTTTGTACAAGTCCACTGGCTTAGTGGTTGTCTCAGAAATGCCATCCAACGATTTGATATTTTTTATGGTTGGTCTAACTACGACCACTTCTGATGCCATAAATTGACATTGTGAATTTAGACTGATGGGATTCCATATAATGTCCGTTGTGTGAATTTCGTGTGCCTTTACAAAAATATATTCAAGATGTAAATATTAAAAACAGTTGGAGGTTTTGATTATTCGACAAAAAGTAATGCTAATGGAGTTTTTTTTTTTTCTTAAACAAATGATCAATAATTTAAATTATTAAAATGCCAGAATTCGACTATTACTTTACTTGAAATACATTTTTGGTAGAAGTACCTCACCTTTGAACTCGATGTATGCTAATTGTAAGTTTGTTTTCCTTAAAATTAAAATTGAAAAGGTTCACCTAAAGGTTTATTGGTATTGGCTTACCTTCGGTACTAAAAAAAAAACCATCGAAATCTGTAAAATTTTACTTATAATATCGTATATCGTCACTACATTTGTGATATATTTTAGATTAAATCATCCTGATGTGATACTATCATAACCGCCCATATACGTATCTACTTTACAACTTAAACATAAGCAATTTGTTCATCTAACGACTGCTGTTGAAAGAATTGTAAAGCTTTTATAATTCTGGGCGCCCATTTGGAGTTTCCAAAAATTCGTCTTTTTGCTCTTCTTATGGCTTTAGAGAAAGGGCGAACCTCGGTTAGCAAGGCCAATGTAATAAACTGCAATAACATTTCATCAGATGTTTAACCATCACAAAACAAGTTGAAGAGAGAATTAGAAGTTTAATAATCTTAGTTTTTGGCTGCTTGTGCTTTTACCTGATTTAGTTGCTCGAAAGTGTGCAGTTGTTTAGCGATAGCGTCGATTATTGCCTCCAAATCCAGAGTACTAGAATATTCTCATATGACATTTATCTAAAATAAATCCGAGAGCTCGTACCTGTTCTTAAGAGATTCGAAATTGTTTTCCAAGTATTCCATTGTCGCATTTAGTCCAATTAAGCTAGCTTTGGCAATGTTTTGGAACGCTTGCTCCTTTTCATCCGTGGGTAGCGTACTTCCAGGATTAGACGCATCATCCATCAAGCTTAAAAAGAAAAGGTTAGCGTTAGTTGCAGAAATCTGTTTTTTGATTCTTCTTATTATATTTCCAATCTATAAGTTACCTCAAAAAGTCTACGAAGAACTAAAAATTAATGTTGATATGCATGTGGATAACTGTCTAATAGAAGACAACAACTTTTAAGGGGATTACCATCCACGATTTTAAACCGTTACCTGGTTATGTAACTATTTCTGTAGTTGTATTAATTTAAAAATCAAAATTCGTGAGCTTCTTCTACTTGATTTAGATGCAAGAGAAGCTTAATTTGCCATCACCACCACACTATGATATAACAGCTAACGCCATAGAAATTTTCTAAGGGAGTTAATAAAACATGCTTAAATAATTAGTAGAGAGACGCACATTTTAGGTTGATCTGGCAATACGTTTTGGAGTATAACCAACACAAATATTGGTTTGGTTTACCAAAAGTAATTGAGCCAAAGCCAATGTGTTCTGTTAAGTTACAAGGTAAGTTGGACATACTCGCTAAAGTGTTGAATGAATATATTTTTAGTTGAATGACCGTATAAATGTGGTTTGTTGGATGAACCAATTCTTTTCTCTCAGCATAGAGAGGAGGTAAACGCCGGTAATTGTTAGTAGCCGTAATAAATTACACCAAGTATTCTTACCGATCCAATACGCTTTTCTCCTCACTACATGCAAGAGCTTGACACAATCGTTGTCGAACATCTTCGTTTGGTTCTTCTGAACATTTATAGAACAGAGCTATCCACTCTGTTATATTTCCAGCGACAGCAGCTCCGCAAAATGCATAAAGTTGTACATCTGGCGATATCATCTCTACATCGAACGACCTTAGTTTCCATTCTCTAAAAAGCCTCAAAGCCTCATTTCTGCAGGAGGTGCAACCCCATTTGCACAATGTGGTCATCACGTTCACGCGATTTAGCTTATCTATATGAGTATCATTTTCTTTAACATTAAACTCCAGCCAGTTTCTAGTAGTGTTTAATATGCGAAAAACGTAGTCCTAGAATATAAATAAATATTCAAATTGGTCGCACCTAGCTACTATATACTCGTTCATTACTCAAATATATAGTAGTCCGTCGGTTTGCTTACAGTTGACGCTGTAGTTTTAACGTATTACGTTTTTGGTAGATAACACGCCAAGACCATAAAACGACAACTATAACCAGCTGATAGTTAGGCGTCTGATAAAATACATATCTGAGTAATGAATGAATATCGCCTCTTGCGCTTCGAATATATTCGATCAGGCAGGTGCGACCATAAGACCTACTCTCAATCTGTTATACTTTTTATTAGGGAAGGCAATACACATATCTTATGAAGAAGATCCGGAAATCCGGGCCTTTTTTGTATTCTCCCAATGCGATCTGAGTATTGTTGCGTTATCAAGCACCCATATTTACGTACAAATCGTACATACAAAGGCAAATGTACAGGATGTCTTACGAGGAACTACATAGATCGGTATACGTTAGAAAATTTTGGAAACTTGTAACACTTCCGGTTATACCGGAAATAGCTACCAAAAAAGAAACTATGTTCATTACGTATTTAAAATTGATCCGATATTTAAGATAATCTGTATTATGACACAATTTCCTTAAAAAAAGAAGAATACCCAGCAATGGGAATGTAGCTTATGTAGTTTTCTAGAATGTCATCGATCCATGGTCATTAGGCAACAATCCAGCATTGTGTTCTAAATACGTAGGTATACCAGTTGTTTCAGTAACGAGAATTGTCCTGGTTAAGCAAAAGAATTTTTGTAAATTCGTTTTTTCAAAAATAATTCTTGCTCCTGAGATCGTGTTGAATTAAATTCACAAAAATTTGTTTTTGAATTTTTGCCTTGATTTTATTCGTTTAACTGTGTTTAGTGATTACTTTTGTTTTTGTAGATACCGCCGTTTCTCATGTTCCCGATAACACTATTGCATTTTCTATAAATAACATACACTATAAATAATTTTCGTTCGCATAATTTAAACCCACTGGCATCAATGTAGGTAGGTACTGTAAATTGAAGGTGCCAAAAATATCCATTTCAGATGTTAATAAATAGGGTGTTTTTTTTTTTTTGTAAGAGTAACTTGATAAGATAGAGAAAAATTAGTTGCATTAAAAAAAATGAAGTATGGGAACGATGTTTTCAAACATTCGTTCGATTTCTAAGTCTACCCTAATGGGCGTGGGACGGGTGTTGCACAACCAAGCGTTTCAAAAGAAAATCTCTTCGGGGGATCACCTTGACTTGCAATCCACAGGTTCCAACACCGTAATACCATCGAATGATTACGATTAAGTCTACGTGCAATCTCCCGGAAACTAAGATCGCTTTCATGAGGCTCAATAATCTAGTCAAAAGGAGCTTAATTGTTTATAAGGTGAGCATTTTCGTCTGCGAGATATCACTCACGATTGCTTCAAACAAACTGCACCCATTTTTGTACATTTGCATTATAACTATCGGATTATAACAGGTAACATGTGCGAAACATCTGACTCTTCTAAATGCTGGAAAACAAACTAGACTGATGCAGTATGGTAAACAATCGTTTAAGCTGATCTGCAGAAATACATTTATAAAGTTTTAACGAAATACTCCGACAATTTAGTCGTGGTGCATTTTTAATTGTAGCCAGTGTATTTATGTCTACGTTGTGGATTGAGCGAGGACGTAATAATAATAACACATCTACCACTTTGATAGGATAATACCGGCAAAGCATATTGAACTGCGAGGTTTGGTTATTATGAAGATTTGTGTGTCGTGAGTCTTACCTGTAGAAGTGAATATTCTTTCATCGACGTTAGTATTGGCTTTAAAACGTTCATGTGTTTAATGAAAGTACTTAAGACAATATAGTCCGTCTCATTAATCATATAGCTGCTTAACTTAAAAGCGATTCTGTAATCCAACGCAGCCGCTTTTGCTAAATTAAAAGCATCATCGATCAACTGAGCCCTATTAAGGACGTGGATTTTCTCGTGAAATTCTGTCTCCAAAAAGGTTATTATGCGCTGCCAATTTTCAACATCGTAATTAACACGATAAAACCCTACAAAGACAAGACATACGCTTGTATCCTTAATCAAAAAATTGGAAAAAATAGGAAAAACGGAATACCTGTCTGTTGATTATTAACAATAACAAATCCGCCTTTAGGGAAATCCTCCATTAGAATTTCTTCCGTCTTATTGAACCAATACTTAGCCGTAGTGTCAGAAAAATTAAAATCATCTCTTGAACTGAACATAAAATTAATTGGAATTGACCAAATTTTAGCCGCTATTTCTAAGTGAAATCTGTGTGGTAGAAACCGTTTCTGCAACAAGTCATTGTAAATACATCGGTTTTGTTAATAATAATGCCACTTATTTCTAGTGGACTGTAAGTTTACACATAAGTAGAAACTGACATCATAAAAGAAACTGGAATTAGTTAGTAGTTAGAGATCTCACAGCTTATGTTAAAGTTAGTAGTTAACAATCCATTATACTCTTTTAGTGAAAAAAATCAGAAACGAGGAGGTACATTGCCAGGTACAAACGCAAGTCAAAGTAAACAGGGGGTCGGCATAATCATTCTCCCATTTGCCGCAAGAATAAGTTGGATGTGTCACAGAAAACACCATCTTGACCAACGAAGCAATGATTGATTCACTGCGGCGCTGGCAAACCTTAAGATCATTGAGGGAAAGGTTCAATCGTGTCTGCTCAGGACAATAAATAGAAAGAAACGATTTGGACTTGCCGAGTGTGAACGAATTAATCGCTTCAATTATTCAAGTCATTTAGCTCAAAGCAAGGTTTTAACAACCCAATGGTGCAAGCCGCGGAAAGTTTAAGTCAGAAAAGCAAAAGATATGGTTGAGGGAGAATCAACGCGAGGATGGGAAGCACCACTGGTCTACCTTCCTTATTTGCCGATATTTGTACGTTTACGTTCTGTAAACGCTTTTATTTTTTAATGCAGGAGTACTCTTTACTCGAAAACCATACGACGTGAAAAGCCGATGAGCAAATTTGCTTAAAAGAGTCTCAGTTAATGACTAAAAATAAGCATTCTAAAAGTAAGTCATTTCGTTATAATTTTATTTAATTTGCAATCAGCACCGTTACACCAATCTTCGGAAAGCTTTCGAAGAAGCTAACAGCATGTTTACTAAAACACCAAGATCATTTGCGAAACAAACACAGCAAGCACCATCAATTATCTTAATGTAACAAAAACTTTGTTACCTGCTTTAATGTGATACTTCCCATTGTATAATCTCTTACAATGGTAACTAGTGGAAAACCAGGTTGGTCGGTCCACGAAGAATAAACTGAAGCTACTGAGCGACCGTTTAACAGAGCACTTTTGTTTTTTTCATCAACTGCCCTCTGCAAGCTCCTATAAAGATCATCGGGTACCGATGTATTAAACCTCCTAAGATATTTAGTAAAGTAAATGAGTTAAATTAAATCGAAGTAAAGAACTACCTGTCTTCCAAGTATAAGTAAATACCTCTTCGGAATACCTCTTCCGTTAAAATGTTATGAAACATTCTTAGAAGTGAGCCTCCTGTATAAAGAGAGAACTGTTACTAGAACGATTGTTAACGCTTACTTCTAATACAAATGTTCCCTTCCAACGCTTCCCCATAATGTTACTCTTCAGCAACAAGGACAAAGGATCCAAATTATTACGGAAAAGACCCATCAGGACGGAAAAAGAAACTGACGGTATACAGTATGATTAGCGAAACGGTAAGCGTAAATACAACGATACGACAACGCCCGAAAGATTACTCTACCGCAGATAGCGGCCGTGAAGGCCTACACTCAACCATACTTAAGATTAGTTTCAAATTTAGAGCGGTTAGCCATTGTTCCTTCAATTTGTCGGTGAAAGATGCTATTAATTTTTTGTAATTTTTTATAGTGAGGATTTTTATATGAAGATATATCCTTCTAATCTCTAATATATATTTTTTGATATTTTTTTATTCCACTTAACAAAAGTAAATATCATATCGCGTATATTTCTACTTAACGATAGCGAAGGTTCAATAAACGATTTGGGACGATTTATCTGCATTCCAACCGCCATAAATCATGATCGTTAATTGTAATCGCCGCCATCCATATTGTGAAACAAGTAATGGAATGTTCGTTTTCAAATGTTTTCCTTACCTTTGGAGTACGCTAATTTCGGAATCTTTTCAATTGTTTTTATATTATAATTCAATGCGATCGCTGAAACGTTGGTGTCTTCCACTAAGCTCTTATGCACGACATGTATAAACTGATCCATTAATCGCCATTCCGGGTTCACCTAAATGACTTAGTATAATAAAGTTTGTGTTGTCTAGTAATACATACCATAGATGCAGCGAGGTTTCCAAAGTAGTTTGCAATACCTTCGCTCAGCCACGCGTATTGCCACCAAGCAAACGTTACTAGATTCCCAAGCCATTGATGGGAGAGTTCGTGTGCTATCACTATGGCAGTAAATTGCGAAGATATCGTCGGAGTTACGCGTTTCTCGTACAGGAGCGTTCTCTCCCTAAACGATAAAATGGTTACTTCTTCACGCACTTTACTTTCGGCATATTTTCATACTTATATATTATTAAACCCCAATTTTCCATTGCTTCGGCGTGGGAGTATTTATTGGGGATCGCGATTTGATCTATTTTTTCCATCGCGTAAGGTATGCCTATATATTCCTCGAGTACTTTCATCGATTTAATGCTTTGCGTTAAACCATAGTCAGCCATTCCAGCCCGGATTATTTCCGGTCTAGCAAATATTCTAAACTTTCCGTTGCCAACGTAATGATATTGGCATATTATAAATGCTACCAGATATGTTGACATTACTACCGTTTCCTTGTATATGTCTTCTATACGTCTATTACCTAGGTCCCTGTAAGCATGAAATATAAGCAATTGCGCAGAGTTACATTCCTAAATCATTATATTGTAACTGACATCTTTTATTTTAGTTAATATTATTCATTAGAAGCAATATTGTACCATTCAAGCAATGGTTGAAGACTCGCTTAGAAAAAAGTTGCTTTATTTTTTTAACCATGTTTCTAAAGTATAACTATAATAATAATAAAAAAACCTTGCTAATCTATGACTAATATGACTTATTTATTGCTAAAAATACATTGGAAGGAAAATTTGTTCTAACTAACCTTGAGTGTGAAAGAACTGCATTTGAAATAGAAATGAAGTCGGCGGGTCTGATCAATGAAATTGAGAACGTGGCTTTCCATTCAGGTTCATCTAATGAAGGAAACACTTCTCTTGCGTACTTACTCTCGAATTGTGTTGCAACTAATTTTCTGAAATTAAACAGTTAATCGAAGTGATCGAGCTGCCCGCTTTCGTAATCCTTTAACGAGGCAGAATTCGTTTTATTATCTGAATACGAATTCTGCACTGGTGAAATTGAATAGTCACACTCCCCGACAAAGACGCCGTAAGATGTTTTACGGGTTTTAAGGGTTACAACATTTCTTTGCGAAACTAGCAAGATATCCAATTAAGTTTTTATTCATAAAAGTAAAATAAACTTAAAAATATCTCCTCCAGTAATATACGAACTAAATAATAAATTATTACTCCAATGTTTAAACAATTTCTGCGACAAAAATTTAGACGCTCTGTTGCAAATGTAAAACAAAATTCAACAAATGAGTGATCAGTAATGCGTAGATCCTTCATTGTTCTTAATCACTTCCAATAGTCTGTTATTAATAGATTTATATAAATTTAATACATAATTTTGAGGGATATTCTGCCATTCGGTCACTATTGAAGCTTTCAGTTCCTGTACCGTGAAATATTGACGGCCTCCGCCATAAACGCGACGTGCCAATTCACCCCACATGTTTTCGATAATGTTTAAGTCTGGTGACCGTGCCGGCCACTGTAAAGTTTTAATCTTTTTCCCTTTAAACCATTCAGTAACGGTTTTTGCTTTATGAATTGGCGCGTCATCTTGCTGAAAAACAAATTTGCGCCCGGCCCATTGATTTCCAAAATGTAGAAGATTGTCACGCAATAAGTCTTTATACGTTACAGATGTCATTTTGTTTGTGCAAAACACTATCCCACTTTTATCGCGGAATCCAATCGCTGCCCATATCATCACAGATCCACTCCCTAATTGTCTGGTCATTTTCACTTTTGGTTCCTTTCTCAAATCATGATAATCATGCGAGTACCCATCCGGTCCGTTCAAATTAAAACGTTTCTCATCGGAAAATAAACTGTTTCCCATTGTTTCTTCCAGGAGACGTGTTCTTCAGCAAATCGCAGCCTCGCTTCTTTGTGTTTCGTCGAAAGTGGCGGTTTTCTCAACATTTTCTTCCGTGATATTACCGGTGACGCCTTTAAAATCCTTTGAACATTACGCACGTGCGTTTGTACCCCCGCCTGTTCTGCAATAACTCTCGCCGCCGCAGAAGAATTGGATGCACACCGCAATATCATGCGTTTATTCCGCTCACTTGCAGCTTTCGGTCGCCCCTGGCCTTTTGGTTTGCCGTAATTTTCCGGA
>LR737396.1:186745-224909 GCA_902655005.2 Marronus borbonicus
CGGTGACGCCTTTAAAATCCTTTGAACATTACGCACGTGCGTTTGTACCCCCGCCTGTTCTGCAATAACTCTCGCCGCCGCAGAAGAATTGGATGCACACCGCAATATCATGCGTTTATTCCGCTCACTTGCAGCTTTCGGTCGCCCCTGGCCTTTTGGTTTGCCGTAATTTTCCGGATCTTTTAGGAAATTTCTAACGGAATGATCGCTTCTTCGTAACCGACGAGCAATTTCCTTCTTACTAACACCATCCCGGTGCCAAGCTAGAACTTTACCCCTTTCTATCAAGGATAATTGCTTTTTTCTACCCATATTGCAAACACTTTATAAAATATAATTTCTCGTGGTGAAATGTGTACACTGTACCAGCACAACCGCTGCATATAAAGAGAAGTATCAAATTAAAACATTTTTGCTTATATTAATGTAATAAATGCAGAGGGTCTAAATTTTTGTCGCATTTAAAGTTCCTATTTTGATCTGGGAAAATCTCAATTACCCCTCATAAAGCAATAAATACCCAGAAATATCTATAAATGGACTATTTACATAACAAGTATTAATAACCCTCATTTACATTTTATATAATGTCTATAAACTTTGTTTCGTAAATAGAAACGATACCGCGTCTATGTTTTTGTCGGGTTTATGTTTAATGTAAAACATAATTAAAAATATGTTTAATGTAAAACATAATTAAAAATGTTTAATCATTTTGCTTAATCACTTTATTGTCGTATGGTGAAGTAGATTTGTTGGTCGAAATGTTCAATTGTTAGTGACGAATTCCAGTTTTAAGCATAGCAAAGTTTTCCTTCTTAAAAGTTTTAAAAAATGACGTGCTGTGCTTTTAAAACTTGCAGAGTAAAAGTGTGAACATTAGGACCATAAAAAGTTATATCTAAAAGTATTCTATAACAAAATCGCTAGAAGGAGTCGGAGCTATTTAACTGAGAAATTGTAAGTGCAAGCAATAGATGAGTTAGCAGGAAAACCTTTGAACATTATCCATACTGCTCATTATAGCACCTAACCTGCTCGCTTACCTTTTTATTGTAATATTCTCGTTGTATGTAGCGATGTAAAATCCAGTTTTATTCGTGCTTAAATTTCCATCAAACTGGTCTATTCTCAAGCGATATACTTCAGCAACCTTTAGCCGGTTCTTCAAATCGACGATGAAAAAGTCTGACTGATACTCGTATTTAGTGTCTGTAATCTCTATTATCCCACCTGAGGAATTCATTAGACTAATGCTTGTGGTTTGTATTTTAAGCGACTTGGCATGTAGAACAATTCTATTCGTATCGTTTAACGCTTCAAAAGTTAAATTCATTCTTCCTTGAAACGTCGGGGTATCTTCATCCGATAAAATGTTAGGTTCAAATGTGAGCTGATAGTTTATAGGCTTAATATATCTCGGTAATCTGAATTGAGGGGGGTAGTTTTCGTCTTCGCAGTGTGCAGGAGTACATGCTTGTAGCACTAATACGATCGATATTAAAATAATGTTGCTACCAAATTGCTAAAATTTATTTTATTATAATCAAATCAAAAGGCGTTTTGTGTAATATTTTCAATTGACTCTACCTTTAAGTTGGCCATTATAAATGAGGTGAAATTCTTATTTTATTCTGAAACATACCAAATATGATTGATAATGTCATTTATAAAAAAAAATAGGGTGGAGGTACATTAGTTTCTAATGTAGTTGGTATAAAGCAATCTCTCAGAAGAAATCCTAATTTCTAACATTTTTTTTGTATAAAATCATACCGATCATTTCAGAAAGTGCCATTCACAACTAGAGAAACACTTGGACAATTCAATAGAATTTAGCTAAACCGACGAAAGCTTTTGTCTATTTGTTTTTCATTCGGCACTATAGTATTAGAAGAGGAAACAACATCAATCAATGAGGAAAACACTTGATTGTAGTTTGTACGGAATGCACAAAAATGAAACGTCATAAAGCTCTGCAAAGTTGTTTGCAAGAGGAATCGGTAACTAAAAATAGGTCTTTACTTTATTTTATGTTAAACCAGACTTATATACAGCTCCTTCAATAATAAATTGATCATTGCATCGTTGCAGTAGTATTAGCAGCTATTATAATGGCCTTCGTTGTTAATAAACGAATTACATAATTAGAAGTATTCTTATCAAGACTAACAAATATTGGAGATCCACTGATGATTCCATTCATCTGGTATGAGACGTCTATGAATTAGGACTAAATCTGCAGAAACGAGTTGCGTTTCACAAAATTGGCAGAGACTGGACAGACTCGTGTTCATTCGTCGCATGAGAATGGGTTCGTGTTGCCAGCTGGTTTCCTCGAGAGTCACCAAAACACGAGTCTGTCTAGTCTCTGCTAATTTCATGAAGTACACGGAAAGTGTATTCGTTTCTGCAGACTTAATTAGGACTCATGGGAACGCTCTAGGGTTCCATTCTTGATTCCAATTATGATTCTTCTGGTTCCATTCTAATCGTCATCGGTGATAAAGTTGTATCACTGGATGCGGTACGGTCAGACACATCGTTAACCATTAACTATATTAATACTAGGTTAGTCTTCGAAACTTTCTCTGTAAAAGCTCTGATTTACAGTATCACCATAAAATAAAGACCGATAATTTTCGTGCAAATAACCCCACACCAAACATTCACCTTTTTATATCATTGGTTCGTAATAATTCGAAAATGTGGATACTCCTCGGGCCAACACCTGTAATTTTGAAAACTAATTACCGCATCTTTGAATAGATGCGTATAACTTTGTAAGGGTGGGATAATTCTTTTTGCAAATTACTTTTGCTAATCCCTATACTCTGTGATTCTTGTCTTAACGATTTCTGATGCTTTCTGGAATATTAAAAAAATGTGACATCCTAAATTCTTTCGCTGTACCGTTGATACATATGTAAATGAAAATGTCCCAGCTTCTCTCTATTTTGTTTTACCTGCTACATTAAAATACATGTTATAACATCCTTACCTACGTCGACTGTTAAACATTTAAACTGTGGGTTTTGTAATTACACTCAACATAATTTAAAATTCACCGATGGAAGATGGAATTCGTTCATTCGAATCTCGAAAAATATGTAGCTGGCACTTTATTTAACCGTTTATAGGGAATATTAACTTTCGAACTGTACTTTACGGAATCTTACCACGAACTCCGAATGGTTTCTTACATTCTTTTCATTAGCTGTTCCTCGAATTGATATTAAAAAAAATCTATATGGTATTACAACAGCACCTGTGTCGAAATTTCACATAGGTAGAGTACGTCAAACATAACAAGCTTAACAATGGTTCTTATCGTAGAATTATAAATTGAGCGTTAATCATAAATTGCTAGCTGCACACTTTTAAAGATATTCCATAACGCTGTGTGTTATGATTATTGCCAAGTCTATTCAGATATATTTTATGTAATATAGTATTTGATATGATGACGAAAAATAATATCGTTTGGTTTACATTGCTGTTTATTGCAAATTGCAGTACCAAAAAAAAAAACAGAAAAAATAAACCAAACAAATTTTCTGTTTATTCAATTAAACCATTATTTCAAAAAATATTTGCATGTGATAATTTAGAGCTATTTAATAGTGTGTGACTCCTCGCTGTTATGTCTGTATAGAGTATACAGTAAAATATGTACAGCAACATCCTTATGTTTTGTCTCTCCCTGAGACGATGTATTTTCACCACTCGTAGTCGTGCGCTTGGATTATTGTGGGATTCCCAATAAACGCGGTTCTGTGATTTTATTTTCTGAACCAAGCCAGTACTCGGCCTTGCCACCCAGAAGATAGTATCGATATTTAGTCGTTGCAAGGGGGAGACAAAACAAACTGGCTATACTAGATTGACACTGGCCAGTAAATACAATTTATTAAATATGTTCAAAAAATAAACGGGCATGAAATGATGATACTAAAAAGATCGCGGGAGTGGCAAGATTAGATAAAATCAGAAGTAAAACGACCACGAAAGAATTAAAAGCAAAAAGTGTTACGGAAAAATTGAAATACAACTGGGATGGCTAGCGTTGATGTAAAAAGAGAAGGATTGGGGAGACAGCAAAAGAAAGGCCAAGAACAATGTAAAATGTAGAAGATGCAAAAATATTTCAAAAGAAGGGTCTAGCTAGAAATATTATTTTTAATAAGGTTGACATGTAACATGTTTATTACCCAATATTTTCAAGATGAGTCGATTTTAATTGAACTCTAATTTCATAAAGACGAAAGATGAACGTATGTCGTTATTACCGCAGGCCTGAAATGGGGTGTATTTGATAACTAACAACTCTATCAGCTGGTCCCCAATCCTCTTAAGTTGAATATGTGAATTAGTTTCAGTAAGTGATCGTAAGACTACGTACTTCACCAAAACAACATGAAGTAGACAAGTTGTTTCACCCTTCAGTTTTATAACTATCGGAAGTAGTACATATTTAGTCGTTGCAAGGGGGAGACAAAGGTTAAACCATTCACTGTACGCTGTATGAGAAAAGTATGTACAAATTTTTATTATAAGAATTGGTCCAGAACGTATTTATCATTATAATAAATGGTTATTTAACGATCATTACTATTAATCGGGATTAATTAAGGGTGTGCTTCAAAGGGAATAATAAAAATCAGAATGTCTACGGTGCTACTGTGCAGTTTTTAGAGCACCCAAATCACGTACTTGTTGGGAGGGTTGCATATTCGCATTGACCAGATAATGATTAATGTAATGCCTACTTTTACAAGATTTTCCTTTAGCTATAACGATTGTGTATCTCGCAATATTTTTCTGTTTCTAGCTCAGAAATTATGCCTAAACACGTGTTATTTGCAAATTGCTTGTTTATCTCCAAAAACTTATTTTGAGAGTTTTGTAAAAAGTAAGACTTATTTTGGAACTTTGAGCATATGGTTGATTATTTTGATCCTACAGCTATCCTAAGACTCATTTTTTTTATTATATATTGCCAAAGACGGTCCCAATGGAAGTATTTCTAGCTCCATATAAGTTAATATAAGAAATTATAACTATTTCTATAGTTTTCTGTTGCCATCATGACTTGGGTTTTAGCAACGTTTTTATTTTTATTTTGAAGCTGTTTTTCAAATGTTTAAGTTGATATAATCAAATATCTTTATTATCCGCATGCACTATCTATTTTTTGAGCGTAGATTTATTTATATTCAAACATGAAAAAGGTCATTTTGCCACTTTGAAATTATTAATTTTATCAATACACAATTAAACTAATTAAATTGGAGTTCAGCTGTGGACTATTGTAAATTGAAATAAATACACATTTATTTACATATGCACATACGGCATTTTATTATTCTTGAATACAAGTGCATAATAAAACAGTGTTTGTGACAAATATTATGTTTACATTTAACACTCATAGATTTAATTGAGATTGTTTTCGTAAACTCGAATTAAGAAACTTATCAACTCCAAACCTTTCCAATGAAAATATGTTACTTTTAATGGTGTCTCTTATATATATATATACATAAACAGCATTGAAATAATTTTGATTTACATTTAGTATTCACACATGGAATAGTAGTCAATTTAATGAATTACAAAAATATGACTTTTATGGTTATTATTTCAAAATATCTTTTATCATCGCAACTACATCATTGTATTATCCTTTTCTTCTAGTTCTTCCGCGATTAACATAAGATTCCCTTTCTTAGCCAACATCAAAACTTTGGGATCAAATTGGATTTTATAAGTTTCTCCTGGGCCTGGTAAAATTCTATATTTATTTAAAATCATAGAGAGGCCAGTCTTGACTTGCATTAAAGCAAATCTGGCGCCGATACAAATTCTTGGTCCTTCACCGAATGGTAGAAATGCGTACTGCGGATGCTGATGTATATTTTCATCGGTAAATCTTTCAGGAATAAATTTTTCCGGATCTGGGAAATATTCCTCGTCCATATGAAGGCCAAACGTGCTAATGAAAACTGTAGTACCCGGGTCCAAAGTTGTGTTGGTATCCAAGAAGGTATATTTTGCATTACTTTTGCGGAATAGTAGCGGTCCCGGGGGATATTTTCGTAATGTTTCTGTAAGAGTAAGATTAAAGAGAAAATTAAGTAATAAATATCGCAAATTGTAAACGAGCTCAATCAGCTTATATCAGCTAGAATTATTTAATTGAGTTGGAATTAATGTTTTTATTCGATCCATTGCAAATGCAATTATCGAAAACCGTACGATATGGCTCCTTCAAAACGTTAAATGAATATATACAATTCTTACCATTGACAACTTGGTTCATGTATTTCATTCCCATGACCCCGTCATAAGTTAATTTATCATTGTTTTTCTCCATTGTTTCCCTTATTTCACTTCTGAGTTTGTCCTGTATTTGCTGATTGAACGCTAGTTCATGAAGGCAAAATGTCATGGTTGTCGAAGACGTTTCGAACCCAGCTGCGAAGAATACAAATGATTGGGCAGCAATCTGTTTTATACTTAGAGGCTCCTGTCCTTCCGCTAATAACTTTTCCTGCATTTCCAATAGGATTTGAATAAAATCGTTTCTTTTGACATTATTTGCTATTCTATAATTTATGACGTTCTTCACAGCACCTATGAAGAAGTCGTCTATATCCTGTGGCATGCCCTTAATACGTTTTTTCAAAATTTGTGGGGATGCAAACGCTAAAAATTGCATTATCACGCCTCTAATGCTTGGTTGGAACACCTTTCGTCCATATTTTCTAAATTCAGCATTAGGATCTGTGAAACTATTACATTCTAATCCAAAGGCACACGATCCTATAACGTCAGTCGTATAACAACTTAAAATGTCCTTGATATCTAGTGGGTTTAACTCTTTGCGTAACTGTTCAATTCTTTCTAACATGGGAATTCCGCAGTCTACTAATGTATTAAACATCGATTTCATTTTACCAGATGTAAAAGTTGGTGTTAATTTTGCACGCATATTTTTCCATCTTTCCCCTTCCAAGTGGAATAAATGTCCCGTTAACGGGTCCTTCTCTTCATCATGTGGCATACCCCTACCGTTGAAGTACTGAAAATCTTTAGATAAAACGTTCTTAATTATCTCCGGATCAACTATCAAATAAATAGGCCGGGTAAACAGATATATTCCACCATGTTTCCATCCTAGTCTCTTTAGTTCATCGTGCCCATTCTTTATATCGTATTTCATACCGTATTTAGTAGTAAAAGGATTTTCCATGTTACCCCAAAATGAGGTAGGTGGAAGATGTGGTACATTTTTTTCAGCCCAATACGTTTGAGATCGTTTAATGCGGAAATAAGCGAAACATAATAGGATCACTACTAATATGATCAGTTCAACAAAAACCATTATTGTTAGAATATAGTAACTGGAAATGTATCAACTTTTTAGAAAGTTCTATACTAAACCAAGATTCGTTTAAATACAGCTTAAGTATAATCGGATATACAATCAATATAATCTTATCAAAAATATTGATAAATTCAATGCGATAGTATTATTTGGAGCGTTATATTTGATTTGTTGATTCCACCATTGATTTCCCAAAGCATTTGAATTTATTTGCATGTTATGTGATTTTTATCCAATACAATAGTTGCATCTCTTGAAAATAAGGATCGCACTAACAATAAATAACATTACTTACAAAGTGAATTAAATTAATACAAAACTACATACGGAAATTGTATATGATCAACAAAAATATTTAAACTGCTATTTCTAGGTTATGTTCGTAAGTTGTTTTGATGTTTCTGAACAAACTTTCGATTGGTACCAATGCATACCCATACTAAAAGTTACTAAAAGCAACCAATAAATTACAAAAGCAAGCGCTAACTTGGGATTAATGTAAATTATCCTTTAATATCATTATCTAACCGTTCGATAGACTGTTCTGGAATTTTGTGATTTACTTTTGAGACGTTATGTATCTTTTCATTATTAGCACTGTAACGGACAAAGTTCTAGTAACCATGGGCGTAGCCAGGGGGGCAGGTAGGGACCATACAATAATTTTACTTTTACGCACCGCCGTTGATTAAAAACGAAGAATTTTTGTGAATTACAATAAATAATAATAATAAACTGTTATTAACATTCTGATTCCATCGCAGAGATTGATTTCAAAAAAGATGAAACGCATGCGCTTTTAGTCGGCCCATTTGTGACATCACCAGGTCGTGATAATCAATCATTTTATTATATGATTTTGGTGTAATTTATTGTACGTGTATAAGGCATATAATTCATTTCACAATGTTCAGCGCAGAATAAATAAGAAGCCGCCATAATTTCGTTTATGAAAAAGTTGTATTTTTAAAGAATATGTTAGGGAGGGCCCTATGGATCCACCGCCCCTGTTTTGTTATAAAATTGAGAAAGTACAAAATCCTGTAGTACATCTAACAACTACTTTCCGAAAGTTGCTGTACACTTCTACAAAATAATACACAAAAGTTAAATAATTGTCTTTATTATTAAACTCTCCAGTTTTATGCTCTTAAGAATAATACGGTTGGTGCTTTTGTCCTCCATAATTACATTATTGCACCTATTCTTCTTTTTCTAAGATACCAGTCTATTACCAGTTCTAATGCTAAGTATTTGCTATTATGTAAACAGATGCATCAGCAGCGCTGCCAGCAATAAAGGAACGCTAATTCCAAACACAAATGCATTACCGTGCTCATCCAACCATAATTGGATGTCGCCTACATATTTATTAGCATTGTTGACGTTTTCTTGAATTGTGTTTAACGCAGTTTCGAAAGATGAGCTGAATGTTGCTTGTAATTCACTGGTCAAGGAATCAAATAGGTCTTGCAACTGTAATAAATACAATTATTACTTTAATGCGCAGTGCAAAATTATGCCTCATATTACCCGCTTCAATTGTTCGGCAGTGGTTAATCTAGCAGCAACTGTTTGCAGGGCTGTACCGGTGAAAGTTGATCTGAAATAAAACGAATATTGTTAAGAGAAGCATCGTAACTATCTAGTTATTTTTACTAGAATCTAAAACAAAATTGCAAGGGTCGCAAACACAAAAGAGGAACTAAATATGCAAGAAAGAGCATCATCTCATGTTTCACGTGAGGTGCCTAATCTTTAAAGACGACATATCCACGGTGGATGACGTTATGATTTAAATGTGTTATACTATTTTTATAGAACTACCTGATTTTCCAATATTTTATGTAACTTTTGCTTGTTTGCGTTTGACTCCATCAAGCAGCGACGCTTTATTGTCAAGAACTCGAGTCATCGCAATGGGAGGCTGCACGAAGAGTAAATAAACATGATAATGAATGGTCAGGCCGTTATCAAAGAAGTTATGAGTCTTTTTTACTGGCTTAAAACATGTAAAAAATTGTAAAGAGTCCCTCAATAGACTGGCACAGGATATTAAGCTGGACGCTGAGGCATTAGAATAGTAAGGGAAATATACTAGCCAACGAACCAGCCAAAGAGGACTTTAAAAGATACTGCACAGGACCACCACAACAGATTCCGCTACAAGGGAGATCTGGTTTTGGTTAGATAAAGAACATGTAAAAAAATAGAGGTTGACTAGAGACTAACTCCACACTAAAGTACTAATACGAAATGGAGATGCCAAGTTTCCTTTTGACCTAATTAGCCGCATCAAGAAATAAATGAAGACAATTATCGGGTTGGCAACTGGATACTGTTTTATGTAGAGGTTTCCATATAACATAATAATAATAATAATTCATGCCTTTACTACATCCCCCAACAGCTTTCGTCAATTTACAGGGGGCATCCAGCCGGCCATAAGTTATTATTACGCTTGCGTCCGTAGAGCGTCTTAAGATGTTTACTCTCAGTATTCGCGAAATTTGGGGCAAGAAAAACTACGGAAAACTTTACTCTGAGAGTGACGAGCCCGGTACCCCGAGACTACTAGCACAGCAAGCTAGGAACTACGCTACCAGCCCCTACTAAATAAGTCGAGTACGCGAACCTTGGTGTAGAAGATGCGAATTACAGGAGGAAACAAGTTTGCACATGTAAGGAACTAAAGATATTCATACAGAAACATTTCAGAGAGGATCGAGTGGAGCCTTCGAAAGTGCTCAAATATCCTCTGGCAAGACAATGGCTTTTACAGAGGACACTAAGCTGCTTGAGTGAAATTGAAAATTCCATTGAGGATGCATTAAACTCAAGTGCCTGGAGCACTGTTGACCAACCCAAATAATACGAATCAATGTATTTACTAACAGTTAACCACCGGCTTTTGTTGGGAGAAGCGTGACATCAGCGAATACTTGTTTTGATTTCGCTAGCGTCATATAAATTTATTAAGATGCCCTAGTATTGATTAAAGCAATACAATATTATTTTTATATTCAATTATATCGTTATCGGTAAGTCGTTTAGGTGAAGCAATATGTACGTTAAGAGATTTGTTCTTTGTTGGTAATGTTGCATAATGCATTATGAACCGTCGATGGTGATAATTCCCGTGCTTTTTGTAATACTCATCAAAATATAGTGAATTATATTATCATAGTTTTTACTTACGCTGAAATCTCATCGAAATTTTCTAGAATATAGTTGAAAGTGGTATCCAAGCCAAACTTATGACCGTTGATAATAGCGGAAAATGCGGCGCTTCTTGAGGAATTGGCAATTATAAGCTCTTCGTTAATTTCAAAAATGGCGTCCAACCATCTAAAAACAAAGCGAGGTAATATAAATCCCGTTGCTTCTTTCTTGACCGTGTTTCAATTTTCAAACCTATTTAGCTGAGTTTCCGAGCCGGTACAACCTAAGGCACTTAATATTCTGGCTTTTTCTAAGGATTCTGCTTCATCTCCCTGATATCTCTCATATAGGAACATCCATTTTGACTCACTGTCCTCGTCTTTTATAAGGCCGCTGCAATAGACTAAAGTCTGCATATCCGGATCTGCACCACCGTCTAGGTTTACCAGCTCTTCATGTAGACTATTTTTGCATTCCTCATGGTCGAACCTGCAGAGCCAAGTCAGTACGTTGATTCGATTTAACCTGGCAGGATGATCCAAAGTCTCTTCTGTTACTTTTTTGTACGCTGCTTGTAAGGTATCTCTCATGAATTCCTAGAAAACGAACCTTTCATTATCGTATCCTAATAAATATACTGTTAGTTTCATCTAACTTGCATACTTTACAGCTGCATTGGGCAAAATATGATTTTATAATAATGCGAGATATATTTTACCGAATGAACCTTATTCATCAAGCAATAGCAATAGAAATGTCCCTTTATTTTAAACAAAAATTTTAAAAGAACTTTCATGTCATTATTAATATTTATTGAAATTTTAATGAGAGAAAAGTGTTGAAAATTTTAATATATTGAAAAGTATAAATTGTAAAAATTTGTACTTTTCCGTGCGTCTAACGATAGGGCAGGCACTACATCTTGTATTCTATTTGTATAAGACGGAGTCGTTAGCTTGGTGTAGTAAGAAGATATAAATTCTACGTACCTTAAAATGATCATAACCTTCACCAGTGTTTACAAGATACGGATACAAGAAAGTGAGCCCCCTAAAGAAACTGTATAATGGTACGTATTCCGTTTCTCTTTGTAAGCAATCGATGAGATCCATTGTAATGTTGTAGCTAATTCTTCCAGATCTCGCTAGATTGAAAGCATCGTCGTATAGCTGCGACCTACTCAACTTGTGAATCTTAGTATAGTTATCAGTGCTCATATAATCGATTATTGATCCCCAAAGGTTTCCATAATTTACACGGTAGTATCCTAGAACAGGAAACGTACGAGTATAAAAATTAACACGTAGTAGAGGGGTAGCTCACCGGTTGACTGCTTATTTAGTATGATGCCTTCATCTTCCGCGATTTGAATATTGGTGGTTTGGGTTGCTTCCGTCAACCATAAAGTGGCTCCGGTGTCGTCGAAATTTGGATCTGAAGTAGTGGCATAGTTAATGGGTACAGTCCACCTGCTGTTCGTTGAGTCGGTGGCTGAATCTCGGTAAAATCTGGACTGTAATGGAAGCGGATATTATTCTAGTGTTATGCAAGAGTCAAATCAAGCAACTACTTGAGAATATAAAACAGTTTTGTGGTTGTTATTTTGAGCAGCATATCCTCCTGCATCATATTTAAGAACTTCCTAAAAACGTGTGTAATGGGATGCTCCGGGCCAGTATTATTGTTAATTTATATTTATTTATTGCTACCTAATAGCATTGATTTCGTTTATTATTATTATATTATTCATCCCTGTAAGTAGCGCAAATTTTTTTTCCAGATAATTTCTCGCCATATACATATATGCTATGCAATGCTTGTTTCGGTTAAAGCATCGATTTTTCCGCTCACTTGATTTGTTTAGTGCGAGATGACGAGAGCGACGATATTCGGCGGAAAAGACGCGAAACGATCCCCAGCACCATTATTAGAAAAAAGTCTTCTTTCGGCGACCAAGGCGAGCATACGTGTGACCAACACCCCGAGACAAGACGGTTGGCTGTAAGAAACCCCAACTGACGAGAAAAAGATTTAAAGGGTAATTATCCCTTTAATCCTCCAAAGAAAATATATATGTTAGAGTATTGTCGTGGACAAAGAAGCCACGAAAATAAGTGATAAACAAAGTTACGTGTAGTAGTACGACGCGCATAAGTCGCTAGGTGACCTGCGTAAAGAAAGGCTTTAACTACAGCCTCGCGCGATGTACCCAAGAAGACGACGGGGACGCGTCAGTACATCACTACCAGATATCTATTGCCACTATAAATTCCAACTATTCAACATAATTAAATTGTCTCATCTCACTATTTTTGCAATTACCCCAGAATCGCACGGCCTGTCCGTCTAACCGTCTAACTTGGCGTACTTTTACAATTATCACAATTAGAAGAGATGCTTTATAGATACTTTAAATGTCTGCGTGCATGTGATATTTACAGTGTTCAATAAATGATGGCTAGATTGCTAGAGTATACACAAGATACTATGGTGGATTGTATCGAAAGTCCTGATAAAATCCAAGAAACATTTATTGTGAGTTAATCAACGCGTTCTGCTCCACATTTCAGATGATTTTAAGCCATTTTTACAAATTACTAGTTCTCCCATATTTTAAAGCATCTATGGGTTAAATCCAAAGTAGTTAAAGTCATAAAAGCACTGTGCTAAACTATTAGTTATATGCCGACCTGAAGCCAAGATAAGTCAATTCAGCAGCTTACCGCTTTTATTATAGAATTACGAAATAAGTCATCAGCGGCGTAATATGCTTAATAAGATTAGAGAAAACTTAACTTAGAGAAAAATTAGAGAAAAATAGGACAATGATTTAATAAGGATAAACACAAACAAAGCAAAATTAAAAAATATTACATTACCTGTCTGAGAACAATGTATCCATTGTTGTTTCTCGAAACATCTATTACTGGAAAACCAGCTTGACTATTCCAAGTCTCCATAATCTCCTCTACACTGCGATCGCCCAAAATGTTGGGGGCTAATTGGTCTACGGCAGCCTGAAGTCCAATCCACAAATCCCTTGCTTCAGCAGCACCATATTGCCTTGAAAGTTTAGAGAAATGTTTCAGCGTCACAAATTTATTTATTTATTCAAAACTAAAATGACTCAATTTCTAATATTTTGCGTTCCGAATGAAATGGATGCATTTGTACCTTTTCATTGACATAAATAAATATTAAAGGAATCGCAATACAAACAAATGCAACCTAATTTTTAATAACATGTGGATTTAATTCCCTTTTGATCGTTTCCTTTTATCTAATTTATTTATACCCCTAGACGGTATATGTGACGCTAAAAATGCTTGTCCCAAATTTTGTAAGATTTATGAGTAATTGGTATACGTACAATTCAGTTAGGTAGATGTTGAGGCCACGTTTAAATATTTCTGTCGTTAAGAAGTGTTCCATCATTCTTATAACGGATCCAGCTGAAAAGAGCATCATAATTTAATTTAGAAAAATGTAGATTTTACACAGAAAATTGAATCTATTTTATGTTCGCGAAGTTTGAATAAAGCGAAAGAAGTTTTTTTCGGTAAAACAGTGCAAAGTAATTTTCTTCCACTAATTTCTCTACATATCGGGTTGGCTACTGTTGACTCGAAAATTCTCTATTACATTGAAATTGTGGATATTTTGTTCGATAGCTTGCGAAATTAATTTAATTAATTAAAGAAAATGTCTCTTTTCACAAAAATTCTATTTTTTTTTTAATAATTTTGGAATTTAGGAAGAAAAGGAGAGAGAGAAAAAAAAGAAAATAATAGCCCAAATTATTAATAAATAAAAGATACAATTTTTGTGAGAAGAGATCCTTTCTTTGATACTACTTCTCTTATTTAAATCACACTCACACAAAGCCACCATCATATCTCATAACCTGTAACATATTCCTCATAGAATGAAAGTGTCGTTCATCAAGTTAAATGTACATACAGCAAAGTTTGCTTAATACATGTTCAATGTTATCTGTATGCTACTTACTGGTATAATGTTAATCAGGTACGACCCGATAACATGCTGCAATGTTTCAAACGCGAGAAGAATTGGTTTAATAGACTGTTAATTACATTCTCATTACATGGTTGTAAGATTTGTGAGTGCCCCCAGTCATTCTTTCGTCAGTTTAAATTAAAAATAAATGCCCAATATTTACGTTTTGCGAGAATTAATTTGAAAATAGTCAAATTGTGACGTTTTTGCGTAAATTCGAAGATTACGCCTACTTTTAAACAAAGCTTGGCTTTCACTTCGTTTTTAGAGATGATTTAAGCATCAAAGACTTGATAACACAACGGTATTTTGATCGAAGCTGAGAAATTGTAAGCGTCGCTTGGCTCTTTTGTTTACGATGGCGATTGTTTAATCACGGCCAATTAGCATATATCTTTCGAATTACAACAGGATTCGCGTACCATCCTCTGGTAGCGTTCAAGCTGCCCTTTTACTTTGTATTGAATGCGTTTTAAATACAAACGAATTAGAAGTAATTAAACAAACCCGATAGCTGAACGTCTCTGTCAAAATGGAGACCTTAGCGGCGACTATGACATTAGGTAAAATCCCCCGTTACCATTCGAAAATGGCACGCAAAGATTCCCTGCTTTTGACGATGTGAGTGTTAAAAATTAAATATTTGATCACAAATTAGCACGTTAATCTCTAATTCAATTTTGTGATGTCACTAATCACGATTAGATACTTTAATCATTAATTAAATTAATTCGTGAAATGTAACTTTGAATCCGAGATTAACTTAATTCAGAATTAAAAAGTGTACTGTAAATCGGGGCTAGATTTATTATTGCAGTAATTCTTCAGCGAGTATGAATGCCTATTTCACTATTGCGTTAAGTTTACGCGCATCTGTAATGATAGCCAAACCGCTCGTAGAATTTCAAAAGTGAATTGTTTTGAAGAAAGTTAATTTTGTTTTGTTGAAGAGGTAAAAGCAGAAAATAAATGTAAACAATTTATCATAAAGTTCACAATGCGTCCAAATTACGCGCTCCGGAAAAGGAGTGTCATATAATTTTATTTACATTTTGCAAAAGAAAAGTTGTTTTAATCACGATACCCTCTGATTTAGTAATTTTCCATTTATCTGTCTCTAATACTTTATGGTGCACTTTCTGATTAATTGGTACAACATGGCACCTAGTAGTTCGAAAATCAGTTTAGATCGAGGGATCATTCTTCTAAAATATTGGTACGAAGCACGTGCTAAATACGTACATTTCTGGTATGCAATTCTGTCGAAAAGACTGTTTATTTCTTGAGGTGTTTCTACATGGTGAACCATCGCACGAACGGTAGGTAAACTGTCTGATTCCATCGCATACTGGTTGCAAAGCGTAACGAATTGATCCATCATTTGCATGCCCGGTTCGACCTGTTCTGTAGCGTAATGTTCGAAGTAGGTGGCGAAGCCTTCGTTTAGCCAAATGTAGTCCCACCATAAGGGACTTACTAGGTTGCCGAACCACTGATGACCATATTCGTGGGCGATTATGGACACGACACTTTGTTTTTCTGATGATGTTGATAAACCTTCCTTGTAGAGAATATATCTTTCCCTGTGAACGAATTATCACACATTAGGGACTGAAATTCAGAAAATATCAAATGTTTGTCTAATCGAATTGCTGAAAACTTATTTTCCTTAGCCCATGGAATAATATACGGTTTTGACATTCTCAATTGTATACACCACAGTAGAATAAGTAGCTACACAGCTGTAAGAAGCTTGCTGCCATCCAAACGGAAAATAATAGCGAAGATTATACAAATGAAGAAAAATTATGATTGACCAGGAATCATCAAGATGGCATATTAAACATATTTCTGGACGTGATGAATTGGATAGTGGGTATCAACCTGCTTATTTCAAATAGAACATCCTTCGTGTTATGAATTTATTGCATAGCTCTCTTAAATGCAAGTTAAATGATAGAGAATACCATTAACTTGAAGTGAAAACAAAAATATTTGTAGGAAGCAGATCTTTTTTCGTAATATCGCTTACGAAAATGTCCAAAAAGACTTATTCAATATGTTCAAAGATAGGCCTTCGTTGCGAATGATCCTGTATACAGTGCTTAAATACAAGTTATAACAAGGAAACGTAATATGCAGGAGGTTCTAATTGAAATGTGGAAATCGTTATATGTTTTCCATGTAATCGAGGGCACTATGAAATTCAAGGAATAGATCCTTATTGATGATATCATTTCATTAAATTTTCAGGAATATATTTAATGAATGAGGCAGTATGTAGTGAATTGCAAAACGTTATCTGTACCACATATCATTTATTTGATACCAGCTCCTGCAATATGCAGTGAAAAGGTAAGAAGGTTACAGCTAATTTTGAACGACTTGGGATCATTGTTTGCTTCACAGCTACCAATATAATTTCAAAGTCCACAATATGTTGCAAACTGAAGAATTGCTACTAACACATCGGATAATAAGGAGTATACGATGGAAATTCAAATTGTTTAATATTCCAAGAATTTTGTTATTTTTTATTGTAGCGCAACAAAATCAAGCATACCTATATGTAACTAAACCCCAGTTCTCCATAGCGCCTGCTGCAAACCAACCATCAGGTATACCGATCTGATCCATTTTTGGCAATGGATACGGAACGCCGGTGAATTTCTCCATAGCATCTAAAATCTCAATTCCCATTTGCAGACCGTATTCGCCTCTGCCATCGGCTATATGCGCTGGGGTAGCGTAGACCGCTTGTTTTTCGCGACGCTCTGTGGAATCCATTTCGGAGACGACGAATGCAACGAGGTAAGTTGACATTACCACGCTTTCCTTGAAGTTATCCATGAATTTACCGTTCTCACTGCAAAGGAACAGTAATTACATCAGAATAAGTATAAATCAATAGTTAAATAGTTTAGCGCTTCTTAATGTAATACAATTAAAAATTGTTTGTCTTTGTTGCAAAGGGTGCATATTGGTTGCTACGGTCATTTGGCAACTCCTTTGAAATTTCGTCTCGTCGAAATCGCTCTTAAAGGAAACCAAGATGAATACAGGTCGTAGCTCGTATTTTCCTTACTTCGATGATAAATAGGCACTTAATTTTACTTTTATTAAATGTAAATTAAACGAATTAAATGCTACTCACAGTGGTGTAGTATTTAGCAACTCCATATTGGAGATTGTATTATATGCTGCATCTCGTTTCATATGGATGGTGAATTTGGCTTTCAAAGCTGGTTCGTCGTAACACGGGAAGGCTCGTCTTGCAGATGTCGACTCGAATTGGGTTGTTCCAAACCATCTGCCAATAAGTACATTTTAGTAGTGTAATATGGGACTTTTCTTCAGTTATAATATTATACTAACACCTTGTAAAGAAATACTTTACAAAGTAATATTTAATTTAAGAGTTTCTACATGTTTAGTGAAAAAAGTTGCTTTGAATGTAAGCAATTAAAGGAAGAATATAAAGCGAAGCGGGGTTTTGTTGTGGTTTCCCCAGAATTGTCGTTGGATATCGTAGAGCAATATTTAATTTAAGAAATTATTATTATTTTCTACGGGTTTAATTAAAGAAGGTGATTTAAAACATGAAAATTAACGAAAGAATATAGAGTGAAGAGGTGAAGGGTTTCGCCAGAATTATCGCAAAAAAACCGACTCTGCATATAGAGAGAAGGGAGTTGCGATAGGGTTTCAGCTATATGACTCGCTGCAACATCGTATACGGCGTCAGTTGATTCTGCTAATAGCCGTACTTGTAAGTGCATCTTGTGATATTAATGGTCCAAGATTTTTTATTTTTCCATTTTTGTTGGGTCCTTGGCGGTAGGTTATCCTCATACTATTTTCCAGAATGTGATAGAGAAATTGTTGCGGCATTTCGCAAGAATCTCAAATGATATCTCAAAAACTAAGATGGACAGGAAATACTGAGCAAACTTGTATCGCGCGCAACAGAAACTGAAAACCCTCTGCACTTGAATATAATTTTATATTGTGCAGCAAAAAAAATATTTTCCGTCTACCCCCCAGCTGGACACTAAGTATGTATATAAATTGTTTAGATCAACTTAATTGCGTCCATGTTACTAGTTGTACCTAATTCAAATATATATTTTGCAGTTGTGCCTATTTCCCGGCAATAGGTGTAATTTCACATTAAAATTCTAGAATTCAAGGTTAGAGATTGGGTAAGATGTGTAGTATTGGGAAGATAACAAATACATCAAGGCAATCTGTACTAAAATGTCAGATAACCGTTAAAATGTAGAATCACTCAAATTAAATGATTACAAAAAGAAATTGATTGCTAATCTTTAATCTTAAAAGAATAACATACTAATTTGTGTGGAAATTTTAATCGTATAAAAGTATTTCGGTCATACTAAATATACTTCATAATTTGTGAACGATGATCGTAGATATAATCTTTAGATCTTAGACAGCGATACAGTGATGGGTGCGACGTTTTTATTGTATTAAATTTATCGATGAAAAAAATCGAATCAAGTGATAGAAGCACTAAATTGATTTGAGCACTTAATTATAAAATATAAAGGAACGAACTAGGTAACCTTTTACACTAAATACACTGTTTCCTCTGTAGTTGTACTAAAAGCCCATATAATTTTTTAATCCTTCTACTATATCTGAAATTTAAATTACTTCCCTCGTTACACTTGCATAAGTTAGTCCTAAAATTAATTTTTTTAATTTTTTTTATTTATTTATTATTATAATTATTTATAATTTATTTTATTTAAAATATTAAAAAATCGTATCATCTTATATAAAAGGAAATCGAAATCCTTGTTGTTCTAGGTTAATCTTAAAAATACAGACATAGTACAATGAATTATTTTGAATCCTTTATTTGAAAATTAACCCTCAAGTGCTATCGTGGGGTGTTTCGGAACCCCAGAGGTCATTTTTTTTAAATTTTTTCTAAAACTATTTTTGTCACATTTCTAAGGTTCCAGGTATTCGCCTATGCAAATGAGATATGTAATATAGTGTAATTTATTATTTACCATATTCTACAGTTTTAGCAAAAAATAGCTTTTGGGGTGTCTCAACACCCCACGATAGCAATTACGTTTGTTTTTTTCGAAAATAGCGTAGTGTATTCTAACCAATGATTTAGAATTTTATAGTGATAATAGCCCTCGTCCTCTTTTGGGGAAATCACAGATGTTGTTGTGCATGTAAGTATAGGGGATTCACTTATATACGTTCCAATTCGGCGATTTTTTACAAATCAAATAGTGGCATTTCCCCTGATTTCTGTACGGCGTATAAATATTCGACTCAAACAAATTTCTTACTCAGTTCCTCACAAACCAGAGCGTCGTCAACTTGTTCCTTATTTCCCTTCTATAATACGTGTATTGAATAGTAAAAACAATATGATAAAGTTTCTAACTGATGAACAATTAGCAAATCTTGCCGAAAACTTTTACGATGATGTTAGTGAAAGTGAATGCCCTGATGAACGTGATGATGATTTGAGTGATGCAGCAAGCGAACATAGTGATCACGACACATGTTCAGAATTTGAAGTCGAATCTGAAAACGAAAGTGAAGAAGACTTAGGTGATGTCAGTGCAAGAACAAGTTACTTCTATGGACGAAATCGATATAAGTGGTCCAAAAATCCTCCTGCTACTTCACGTACCAGATCTTCTAATATAGTCACTCTTCGACCGGGAGCAAAGGGTCCGGCAGTAAATACTCCTCCAAGAACACCTTCTGAAGCATTTTCTCTTTTCCTTACGGAAGAAATTCTAAATGAAATACTAGAGCATACAAATGCAAAAATAACGGAAACGAGTTCTTCTTATGGACCAACGGCAAGTTATGTTGAACATGTAGACATGATTGAATTGAAAGCATTTCTGGGACTTGTAATTTTGGCAGGAGTGTTTAAATCAAACCACGAAGATACTAGAAGTCTTTTTGCAACGGATGGTACGGGACGAGATATTTTTAGAGGTGTCATGTCTAAACAACGGTTTTTGTTTCTTTTGTCAGTGCTAAGATTTGACGATCAAACAACTAGAAGGAACAGGATTGACAATGGTGATAAACTTGCTGCCATTTCAAAAATTTATGAAATTTTCAACGCAAACTGTACGAATAATTACAGTTGCAGCGAATATGCTGTTGTAGATGAAATGCTTGTTGGATTTCGCGGCCGCTGCTCTTTTCGCCAATATATCAAGAGTAAACCAAAAAAATATGGCATCAAAATTATGTGCTTATGCGATTCGAAAACGCATTATCTGATCAATTCATTTATTTATACAGGAAAGACAACCGAACCCAATCCAAACAAACTTTCAGTTCCAACACGTAGTGTACTCAAATTAATTTCTCCGATCATCAATACAAATCGAAATCTAACAGGAGATAATTGGTTTTCTTCTATAGAGCTGTTGAATGAATTGAAACGGGTTGGTATAACGTATGTTGGAACACTTCGTAAGAATAAGCGCGAAATTCCGCCAGCATTTTTACAAACTAAACAGCAACCAATAAACACCTGTAAATTTGGATTTACGCACGATAATACGTTGGTTTCCTTCATACCAAAAAAGAACAACTGTGTCTTGTTGGTTTCGTCTATGCATCACAATGGAAATGTTGAAGTAAATGCAAAACCTGAAATAATAAATTTCTACAATTGTACCAAAGGGGGAGTTGATGCTTTAGACCAGAAGTGTATGACGTACTCCTGCCAAAGACGAACCAGACGATGGCCAATGGCTATATTAGGAGCAATGGTAGACATTTCACGTGTCAACAGTTACATAATTTTCTTAGCCACTTCAGACCATACAGTTAACATGACACGAAGAGAATTTTATATTCGTCTAGGAAGAGAACTCGTCAATGACCACGTAAAAAGACGATACCAAACAAAAGAATTGTCAACTAAGCTAAACTCAATTATCAAAAATTTACTAGGCTTAGAAACACCACAACAACAGCCACAAGAAGCAGAACCTTCAAGAACCTACAAAAGGTGTCACATCTGCGGGCGAAATAGAGACAAGAAAATAAAAACCACGTGTCATAGATGTCATCAGCATGTCTGCAAGGAACATTCTGAGCAACTTGTAAAATGCGCAGAATGCTTACAAAGGTAAATTGTAAGAAATTTATAAAAATCTGATTACATGAAATAACACATTACATGTTTTTTGTCAAATAAAATGTACGCCTCACAACGTCATTGTCAGAATTTTTATGTGAAATGCTAATGGCATTTTCTTTTACAGGGAGTAAGACCATAGTTTCCAGTAACAGAAAAAACCAAGACATCTTAACAATACAGAACACAATTTTGTAAAAAGAAAAAATTGTACGAAGAAATACTTTTTACATAATTTTTATGAATGTAACATTTCCTCCTAATTTTCTGTTTTGCTTTAAATAAAGTTTTGTTTTTCCTTACAACAATCGCAAGATAAAGGTCTAGTTATTACACTGTGGGTTTAAAAGTGAAAAAAAAAAGATAACTAACAAAAAAAAGCTAAATTTAAAGAGTGGGGTGTAAAACACCCCACGATAGCAGTTGTGTTACCTGAAAACACGATAGTACTTGAGGGTTAAAAAAGAAAAAAATATCTGAGGAACGATTACATTTTGAACTTGACTTGAATACAACAACGGAGGTCTTCCGCTAAGGATATCGAACATTTTAACTTCAAGAAGTGTACTTGTTAGTTGTAAAGAAAACATTAATTTAGCCAATAAACATTTAATCAAATGAATTTAAACGGCTCTCGGTAAAGGTTTAAGCTAATCTAATGTTAATTATTAAATAAAACTGTAAACTCCTTTGGTATTAACATTGTTTGACTTTGATTTAACTCAAAATCAAGTAACAAAATTTATGTTCATTTTAAATTAGGAATACCGTAAAGCGGGTATTAATTTCCTCTGTTACCTGCTTGAATTCAGTACCATTAAGTGTTGAAAATAATAGTAGATGATTCAAGTTTTCTAAAATGATTTGAATCGTAGTTAATCTAGAAAAGCTGGGTTAACCACTTTTATTTCTCTTTCTTAAAGCAACTTTCTTAGATAAATTTATTCATCAAAGTAATATGTTGCTGTATAGTTGGTAATTTTGTTGCTTTTAAGTTAAAATTCAATAGAAATTGTGTGATAGAATGTAATAGAAATTACTGTGTTAAGTGCAATTAAAAAATAAAAAAAGAAAACTTAGGCGGTCCAAAACTTACTTAATTTTCCCGTCCTCCTCATAACTCGCCCTATAAAATCCTGCATTGTCTACGCGCAAAAAGCCTTTGTACGTTATGTTGATTTCCACTATCTCCTCAGGTTGGAGCGGTTCTTGCATGTCAATCATCAAGAAGTGATATTCGACTTCCTCTCTGTTGCCAGCGACTTCTAAATCGTTCACCTCATCTTTCAGCTTCACTCCAACGCTGTCGATTACAATATCGTCTGCGTGCAATGTTATGGTACTAGTTTCTTTTTGAACCTCAATTGTGATCGTTACTTCGCCCAGAAATTCAAAACTTTCAAAATCAGGTTCCAGGGTAACATCGTAGCTTATAGGAATTGTATCGTCCGGTAATCTGTAAAGTCCTACCTCTTCCTCGCTGAATGTAGCGTAACTATTGGGAATTTCTGGAAATCTGGCGAGACACACGCCTAAAATTATGGGAAACACCAGCACCCACCTTACCGCGATCATGTCTATGAAGAAAGTGTAAGAGCACTACTGGGGCTTATGTCAGTCGGATGATCATTTTTATATTATATATGTGATAATATCTGCATACCGTGATTGGGTAACAAATGATTGTTAGTAGATTATAATAGTATCTTATCTATCATTTCAAGTTATATTTGTTTGGTAGGTTTAATCCTTTTTATTTATTTTATAATCTAGTATCCTAATTAAACTGATTCCCTAAACTAAAGCAAATTTTGTCGTTTACTTGTAGGTTATAAAGTACAAAGACTCTCAACCCGTGAAACGTATCACCGTAGGGAGTTGTACAACAACTAAAAGCGGAAGAGGAAAGAAGGTGATGTGCAAAAATCTAGAAAAGAGTTTATTGAAACCAAGACTATAACTAATTTTAGTAATAATAAATACAACGTGATAACATTGTAAAATGCATTGAACCATAACAAGAAAAAATAGGCATTAGCCTAGCTCCTGTAATTTCAGAGACAGTTATTTTAGCACGGTGTCTACGAAATTGTTGCAAGGGAAACAGATTAAAATTGATATGTCTCCGACTTTTGTCGTTAATTTAACTGGCTGCTGGAAGTGCCTTGTTAAGAAGTTGACTTCCTTTTTGACAAATCCAAATGCTTTTCGATCTTCAACTTTTTGAACTTATGCTAGTATTTTTATGTGCCACATATTGAGCGGTAATGTACTTTTTGCTGTTCTCAAGAAAAGCCGTTAGGGCTGTAACTGTATCTCTTCACTTGTTACGGCTCTGGCAATGAAATGGCGGTTTCCACATTCTATGTATCTTACATTTTCAAAAAACAAGGTAGACGTCCTACGAATTGACAAATTATATTAGAGCCGTAAGGCCGAAGCGTCTGTAATTATAAGATATGCTAACTAAAGATTATTAACCTCTAATATTAGAATAATGTAGTGTTGTGATATCTTGGAAAGTGTATCTGGGTTTTCACGTTTGCTGACTTTTCCTGTGCAAAGAGTTGGAAGTTTGCGGAGTGAAGTAGTATTGGCGGTTCCTGGCGATGGCTCTGTTGGAAAAGAAATACCAATCCAATAGAAACACGCTGTGCAAATTTATGTTCAGTACATCATATGTCTCAACCATGACTCAAATGTGATGCGTCTACAATGACGTGCGATTCGAGAAAAGATGGTATCAATACCTATAAAAAATCGCAGATAACAGTAGGACGTAAAGCAGATAAATTATTTAATTATACTACATATGATCAATTTACGTAATTATCTACCTACGTAATGTTGCTAAAATTGAAACTGTTTTTCTGTTTCGCCACTAGTTGAGATTTCTGTGTATGTGATATGAAGCAGGCTTGGGAATTAACTGCCGTTTGCCTATAAATAGAACAGCCGTATAGATACAAATATCTTATTACTTATCACATCATTTTTGAAAACAATTCGACCGCTTGTGCATGTAGTAAATCTGACCGCATATGAAAATCTCCATCGTCATCGAAGTGCTGGACGCCGAGCTACGTCTTCATATGAGAGATCAGATCGAACCAAGTCAGGGATGTACGATGTACCGTGGATGAAACATTCCACTTGCGCTCATTGTAATGTAGCGATAATTACAAAATTCTCTTTTAACGCTTTGATACTTTGAAGAAGCTAATTTAGCTAATTTCTCGACCATAGCAAATTTGGGTTCCCTTTGCTATCCTTCATATTATTTGTTTGAAGCTAACTATGACTATTAGAATTAATAGGCAAAGTATCCATTTTGCAATTGAAATTGCGCAAAAGTATTTTGTTAAAATTTCTCAGATACTTTTTTAGGGATTAAATATGAGATAAATATGAGAGATTAGGTGCAATAAGTCCGTATGCAGCCACGTGTTGGCCATAAGTTACTGATTTTGTTAAAGAGGGTGCGATTTGTTTGTTTTGGAGAGGTAATTCTTCGTTTGGAAAAATGCCCGTGAACTGAACTAAAACTGTTTTTATTCTGCAGCAATGTTGCAGCGATGGTAGACATGCTAACGAAAAAAATGAGCTTGAAATGGAAGATTTTTTCTCAAAATTACATTCATTCGTATTTGATTGTTTAGTTAGGCCCGATTTGGAAGGTCCACACGTGCCTCTATAGCAGGCCAATGCGTCCCTATTAATGGTAAGAGCGAAAACATAAACTAATTATTGTTTCGTTTACTTGTTCTTTCCACCATTACAATTATAAGATTTGTGCTGGTTTTAGGTAGAATGTTTTGATTTTTTCAAATAATTGTGTAATCCAATGTAGCAATCGCTAAAATTCGTTATATTATTTTTGGCATGCTCCCAAAGAAAAAATCTGATAAGGTTAAGTGAGTTGAGCCAGGTGGCTGCCTAATCGTAACGTTTATGCGTATCTGACGATTATCATATATTCAAGTATTTAATTATGACGCAAATAATAGGAATAATTCTATGAGCTTTTCTTCAGTGCATCTCACCTTCGTGTGGATTCATGGTACTGAAACTCACGTGAAACACCTTCCCCAATGTATAACGCTGCCCTTCTCATAGAAATTTGAGGACGGTATATTTCAGTAAAATAATGTAAGAACCCATAAATTATGTGATGAGATACGATGACGCCTTTTGCAAAATCTTGCTTCAGCATCTAACATTGGACCATGTTACAATGTACATTATGAGAAAGGGCGGTTGTCCACGATTTTCAATAATTATAGCTTTCTGCAGGAAACTCTTAGAAAATGCATTTGCAGCCAGTGTCTTTAACTGTATTTTAATCTCCCACTGGACCTAATGTGAAAAGTTTAGTACGATAGAGTCAGTAGGGAACCTGTAGAATGTAAGAAATGGTAGTGTATAAGAAATAAAAAATTAAAGAAAACAACCACAAGCGCATCTTTGATGATATCCTTTATTACATATTATAACTGTACATAACATTCTTCAAGATTTTCAGAAGCCGTTTACTTGTAACCAACCCGTTATGGAAGGACCAAACTGACTGGACCAAGCCGCATTTGCTTGCGCTGTTAACAACGAATTTCTCAAGGTCGTATTGCTCAATTGCAAACTATTAGCAAATGAGTATAACTAAAGAAAGAGAAAGAAATGAGTACAGAAAACCAAAACGTATTAATAGTTAAATTACCTCATTATATTGTCCAATCGTGCTAAATCTAGTCGCGATTCCGTTAAACAGAGAACTTATCTGGGAAGTCGTGAAGCTGTAAAAATAACATTTTAATCAGAATTAATTTATAACTTGCTAAGTCATTTTGATAACGATTTAATCGACAATTTTGAACACTTATATTTCAAGTTTTCAGTACTCTCTAATATACATATCTACAGTAGCTCCACTTTATTAAAAAGTTTTGAATATGTACGTATGTATTCGGGTGACCTAAATTCTATATAAACATCATGTAAACACATTTTGCGATGGAGAGGTGCGAAAATGATAAATTGGTGCACATGATCCGCCATTATCATCCTACGATAAAAATATTAACATCTATAATGGTCTTATTATTAATAATATATATGTAATAAAAAATAAAAATGACGAAAATTTCCCTGCTGAAGAAGGAGAAAAAAGGAAATCAGGCGTTTTGATTCATTATGGCATTGCATGATAAGAAACAGAATCAGCAGGCACCATTGCGTATTGCAGCCAGTAACTGTATAACTCTCCGTCAGGAAGACTTGCTTAGTAAACTTAGTACGCAAGGCTAAAATACGTTTTGGATGTTCTCTTTCAGTAAGAAGTCAACAAAAACAAACTACTCATTGGTCAAACCAATTAGTGTGTCAAACTTACAATTGCTAGAATTATGAAACAATTCACAGCAAAATACTCACCTTAAACTAAGCGTAGCAAAGTTTTGCTTAACATAATTGAAGACAAACTGCAAACCAAAGTTTCCAGAATTATAAATCGATGCAAAAGCTGCTAGGCGATCTTGCGGTAATATTTGGCTTCCGTTCCGTACTATCATGTCTACAAGTCTATAATTAGAGACAGACAAAATTCATTACATAGTTAGCATTTTTGAGGACAGGTATCGTATTATCAGCAAAAAAAGTCATGTTATCTTTCCCATGCTAATTTGGTACTTTGACCTTCGAAAGAATGAAGTAACCTATTAATGTATTGCGGAATGATGAAATAATGATAAATAGTTTGGAATATGGTTTTATCAACGTCAAATAATTTGGTGTTGCGTCGGTGAATCAAATATGATTCGGAATATACAATGTAATTTTTCGGCAAATTCTTTCAAATTAGAAACTTATTGTTTCCACTGTCTGAGTAGTTTTGCGAATCCGCTTCGATGTCAACATTATTGTTAAATCTCCAAGTACTCCTTTTAGTGGTTTATACTCGAAAAGATAGGTTGATAACCTTTATCACCATGTTAACAAGCTTTATTATAATGTGAATAAGCTGTATTACAATATGTTGTTTTTAAATATACTGTGAGCGATAAAATTATGGAAAATTTTATGACTTTAATTAAATTTGAAGCTGTTCAATTTTATTTCTTTTAAATAAAACTAATTATATCAAATTTAATTTTCGAAAAGAAGGTGGTACGTTCTGGACTAATGCAACGGTAGCGCAAGGCAATTGTGAGAAAATCCTTTTCCTTGTACCCTTGTATATTGATACCTTTTTTGAAATAATTAAACCTTCGCAATATGCACGAATTGGAATTATTGGATTTAATGTAAAACCTAATTTTTCATTTTCAAGTATGATAGTAATCTAGAAATGCAAGTGAAGCAAGATTGACAAATTGCTGTTTTTCGATTTGCGAGATATCTATTCTATTGACAGCATTTTTATCTTGAATCTATGTAAACCGTAATGCTTATTTTTTACATACAATGTATTCGAATTAAATGAAATAATAATAACGTTGCCGTCTGATTATAATGTGCAATTGAAAATTATTTATAGAATTGTGTGGATGTCTGGAAATGTTGCTGACATTTATGGAACCAGCAGTAAAAAAAATTATTCTTCAAATATTATAATTATTATTAATTAAAATTAATTAATTAAAAATTAATTAATTAAAAATTAATTAATTAAAAATTAAATTAATTAAAAATTAATGAATTATTATTAATATTATAATAAAAAATATTATAAATATTATAAATATTTCAAATATTCAAAATAAAAATGCAGTAGCGGCCGCACTGCGTTCAGAAATAAATTTAGATACACGGTCAATTAAGTAGAAAATTAAAGTGACTTATTCATATCTCAATATTCCATTATTTGTCTGTCTAGAATGCGCTACAAAAAAAGTATATACTCGATTTTTTTTCATAATCGAATTTAAACATATAATAACACAAAAATAAAAGGACGTTAGTAGTTAAAAGATTAAAATTGAATCAAAGGATAACATCTCAGTTTTAAATTATATCGATCAAGGTACGCGTAAACTTTCTAGATGAGTGCAAAATGCCAGTATATGAAACATCTCTGAGCTACCACAATATAGATGAAACACTGATGTGGATTATAAATGACATTAACATTTCACAATAGTGCAATAAATATCGCTTGATTGACCAATATTTGATCCACAGTTGATACTATCTTTGTTTTTTTTCATACAATATTTAAGCTTTTAACTGTTATTATGTACGTATGTACATATTATCGAAATCAAATTAGTAACTTGTTTGTTCAACACGTTCAACTAAACGTTAAACTAAACCACAAAAAGTATCAAGTCGTTGTGGCAATGAGTATACAAGAAGACGAATAGAAAATATATCACTGATAATTTAAAAGTAATCACAAAACATCTCGAAGAAAATAATTTTAAGAACGTAAGGAAAACAAATGGAGAGGATCAACAAGAACAGAACTTAGAGCATTAAATAAAAAAGGAAGAAAACAGGACTTAAAAGGAGAATTTCAAAGAAAACCCTAACACACTGCGCACTCTATTGTAAGTGTAAGTAGGTTATTGGAAATAAACAGGACTTTGTTGGATTATCTTTTAATTTGATATTGGTATTATCTACTTTTTTAATGTTTACTATACAGAAGGTGAACACTACCTACCATTACTATTATAAGTTCTTTCTAAAATACGAAATTTTAAATGATCGTTAATAGGGTTGAAAACGCCGATGGTTAATTCCATTGACTTTCATTTTCTACTAACTGAACCCACATCTTAAAACGATTGACCTTTGTATGCAATTAAGCACCAAGAACTTAAAACGTGTAAAAATGGCAACACCTATTTAAAATATTTTGTCTTGTGTGCTACTTTTCAAGTCACAACAGCCTTAACAATCAATTCTATTGCATCGAAACCTTTACTGCAGAATTGTATCTTAATCGGTTAGGACAACTCTCAACCATAGGTGTGGCGTGATCTCAAGCTTGTTTGCGGAAAATTGTTTACAATATTCCCCATGGCCGTAGCTAGAGGTAGTGCAACATGTTATTAAAAAGGTCTACTTTATTTGTGTTTGTGTTGTGCTATATTTTTTAAGAGGCTCTAATAAGAAAACTAATCCTTTTGAAACAAATGTTCTTCCTAGGTTTTTATGAAACAGAAAAGTATAACTAAACGTGTTCCGGGTTTGAACCGTGTCATGTCGTTGGTTAAAATAAAACTCGATGTTTCGCCCACAATCGTATGGGGCTTCTTCAGGAGGGTGATGGCAACAGTTAGCATGGAAACTCAACGTGTGAGCCACGCCAGACCCGAAACTAACTGAGCGGGAAGCAGTTGATCACGATAACTCAGCATGGTTCACATGATCAGTTAGTTTCGCCTCTGCTGTGGTTCACACGTTGAGTTACCGTGCTAACTGTCGCCATCACCCTCCTGAAGAAGCCCCATACGATTGTGGGCGAAACGTCGAGTTTTATTTTAACCAACGACATGATACGGTTCAAACCCGGAACACGATGGGTTTCAACTGATTCTGGCCGTGGAAGCCTACGGTTTTACAGAAAAATATAGCTACAAATAAGGTTTTAACGGATCACTGTGCGTAAGGCTAATTCACAGCAGGCAAAGTATTACTGTAGTTTACCTACAGTGTACCGTGTGTTTCGTTAGAGAAAAGTACATGGGTCGAACAAATTTGGACTTGAAAATTACTGTCGCTAAGAAACAAGTGCGCCAACCTCATATTTGCATTGCTCTAACGAAATGCACTGCAGGAGATTACGTATGTATAACCAAAAGCAACTCGAAAAACCCATGCCCTTACACTTACACTGCCGAAATATTACTTACCCGTTAAGTATTTGTTGATTTTCGCTACATCCAAGAGCTCTAAGCAATCTTCTTCGCACCACCATTTCTTCGCGAGCATACCTATTCAGTACAAAGTTCCAGTCCGTTTGATTGCCAGTTCTCAACGCAGCGCATGTAAGAACCGTTTGTTGGTTCGGAACAATTAGGTAAACTTCGTTCTGCTGCCATTGCCTAAGGCGTTCTAGAGCAAATTGTATGCAAGTTGGATCGCGATATCTGCAAGTCCATGTAGTAATCATTTCCCTATTTCTCTTAGTAAGATGCGAATCGCTTGCGTATTCTCTCAGTCCGGTAAAGTTATACGAGTACGATAATACATAGAGAACATAATTCTGTAAAAAAAGTGTCATATAATTATTAGCTATTGCTTTCCACAAGAATTAAAGATTGGGCAAAAACGCCCAATACAGGAAAAATAAATTATGTCTAAGGAAATACCCTTGGAAGATTAATTCTTTAGATTTATCAGGATATAACAGCACTCATCACGAGATACTTTTTACACATTATGAATAAATACGATCTCATTTTTAAGCAATAGTTAATCTAGCAATAGACGTTGAACCTTCAGTAATTCACTAAAAGCGAAAAAGGAAAAAAAAGCACAAACTCTAAACTCGTAGAGGAAGATGAAGAAATAGAGTAGCAGCCCTCACAGATCGTGTTACCTTTAATTAGATTCACGTTTCTACGTCATTCGCATTTATACGACAATTAGTCGAATGACTACCATCTTCCACAAATGTCCACTGATGAGCTGTTACACAGCGAAACGCGCGTGTATACGTGATGGTTAGGTGGTAGTTGTGTATATTTAAACTAAACAATATTTAGTAACAAAGTGCATTCGATTGGTTAGTTTTGTATAAAGAAGCAATTTTATTCTTATTTGACGTAATTTGCGAAAAATTGAACGTATTCACGAAAAAAATGCTAAAACTAGTAGAATCCACTCCACTCAAAATTTTTGCTTTAAAACCAGATTAAAGTGAAAATTAAGGACACCTGCCCTCGAACGCAACATTTTTACATTGAATACAACCAAAAATATAACGAGCAGTTTTATCAGGCGGAGAATAAATTTCAAGTGAAGGTTTTAGATAAAAAGGAATACATGCAAATGGAAGTAAGTGATTTCCCTGAACATTTCCCTTTGAACTGGCAGCGACGAAAATTAATTAAAATTAACAAAAATTAATAGAAATAATAAAAAGTGAAATACGAAAGTTTTTTTTTCTAAGGTAGCCTCATCAAGGTTGCGAACTAATTATCAAATCTGCTCACCCAGATAATCCAATTTCAAGATATGTAAAGCATTCACATAAAGAAATTATCAACAGTGACATTTATGTAATTAAGGTACAAGATATTGACGTGATCCATTTGATAAAGCGTATCAACGTCTATTAAATTTGGACATTGATGACGCCAGAGTCTGCTTATTCCTCTTATTAGCCAGTAAGCCGTGTCACAATTCTTAGTCATTACTTGTTTTTAAGAAACAAGGAATTGTCAGTAAAATTTGTCATGTTGCTATCTTTATTGAAAGAAAATATTTATGATGAAAATCGATTACATTAACTACAAAATGCATATATGAAAGTAATTAAGCGGCATTTTTTATTCTTGTTTATGAAATAGGGCGCTCTAACTGAACAAAGATTTTTGAAATTCCAAAACCACCAAAAGAAGATTACTTGAGGAATAGAGGTGCAAAAAATTGCGAAAAAAAATAGTTTGAGAGGTAGGATAAAACCTTCAATTATTGGCACCATTAAGGTGGTAGGGTAAAGAACTTACCAATAAAGTTAAATGTGTTTCATATATTTACACATATTAGTTGTTGTCATAACTAAGAAACCACGCATAATACCCAAAAATTATTAAAATAATCGCCTTTAAAGCATTTTGAGTAACAAGCCTGTATTCAAAATAAAAACGTAGGCTTCCACGGCCAGAGTCAGTTGAAACTAAACGTGTTCCGGGTTTGAACCGTGTCATGTTGTTGGTTAAAATAAAACTCGACGTTTCGCCCACAATCGTATGGGGCTTCTTCAGGAGAGTGATGACAACAGTTAGCACGGTAACGGTAACGCCAGAGGCGAAACCAAATTGAGCGGGAAGCAGTTGATCACGGTAACTCAGCATGTGAACCATGCCAGAGGCGAAAACCAACTGCGAAGAACGCGAGGAGCAGCACGAGTTACCGTGCTAACTGTTGCCATCACTTTCCTGAAGAAGCCCCATATGATTGTGGGCAAAACGTCGAGTTTTATTTTAACCAACGACATGATACGGTTCAAACTCGGAACACGTTTAGTTTCAAGCCTGTATTCTTTTATTTATTACTCTGGAAGTAATAAATAAAATATGAAACTAGAACATAGGAAACAATCAAGGGAATGGAATCTTGTTTTTATGTTATTCATGAAGTTGTATCATGTGTTTCCACTCTATAAAAAATACGATTGTTAAAGTAGCAAGGTACTTTCAAAATAACCAACGCGTGATGAGATAAGAAAAAATGATTGCATCTTTTCGTATGACGAACATAAAATTTGCTTAAACTTAATCTCTTGATAAATGACTAATAAACATTTTTTAACAGCGCTGCATCTCAAAATGATTGGGAAATTAAATGCTCATTGAAAACTCAAAAGTTTTGTAGTTAAACGGATCAGCGGTTTTTTGTTGTTTTTAAAACTATACCTATGAAGTTGTTCTTATATATATTTCCTTAAAAAAATTTCAAAGTATTTGTGATGTAGAATGTATTAGCTTCAATCGACAAATACTGAAAAATCGATTTTCCTTCCTTGATTTCACTTTCCTACAGAGTATCTGTGCTATAGTTATTAGCGGGTTCATCCGGCAAACGGGTAGGTTCGAATCCTATGGATGACTTGAATATTATCCCAATAATATGTCGGCAAGATCAAGGGAAACGATTTATGAGCTTATTTTAACGAATGATGTTATTCGTCAGAAACAATTTTTAGAACAGTTTTAATATAATTTCCACATAAAATCACTCTTTGGAAACTACACGCTATTGCTTATTGCCGCTGGTATGTTATCAATAATTTCAAAAGTCACGACCACTACCCTCTGTATTTATTATTACGTAGTTTTAAGTATTTTCGTTTGTTATTGGAGATAGTTGTTTTCTCGTTTGATTTCATATTTTGTTAGGTAGCTACAGTTCTTAGTAAGATACTCTGTATAAACGCAGGTACTACTATTGTTAATTTAAAATCCTCCAAATTAAGGTGCATTGATATCTACTTCGACCCTAAAACTAACGCCCGGATTTGCTTCAATTAAAACATTTCCTTCTACTTTTGGAGTGGCTTAATTGGGTTAACCACCATCACCAAACCATGATTTAACGACAGCGATTGACGTTGATGCAATTTTATGAAGAATTTACCACTAGTTTAAGCACGGGGGGGCGAGTAAAAAATACTTTGAGCATTACGGTTTGATGTGAGAAACACTATAAAAGCTCAGTTCCATTGCTTAGAATGAAGGGTCAATTTTATCTCTAAAACATTTTTATTTGCGTTTTCGTGCAGCCCGGACTAGGCCCGGAATTCTTCAGTGGGTTCGACAATCAATGGTTCAACGAAGCCTCTATTACTGCCGAAGGTGGACATTTCCAACAATTACTCTAACGTCTAATGATAGCACATTTAATGAACCGTGTTAATATGTTCTTAGTGTTTTAATAAAAATTGTTATTGATTATTTGCAATTTTTAAATTTCCGCGTAACTTAAGGAACATTGTTTATAGAACTTTTTTTGCAGTTTTGTAAAGTTTGTAAACTAAGTTCCTAAGTCATCAACTTGTATGTACAGCACATATAAAAAGAGTGCAGCCAGCCTTACCACAAAGTTAGCATAGTTTGGTGAATTTGCCATATGCGGTTCTAAGAACGTCAAAGCTTGGAAGAACGGGAACATAGCAATGAAATCGTTCTCTCTAGTAAAGTAGGTAGTCAGTCTTAGCGGTATGCTGTAATCTATGACGCCGTATCTTGCTAAGATGTAGGAGTCGTCCACTAACTGAGCTCTATTTGCACGATTAATGAAAGAAAAGTTGGTCTGGATCAACGTATTAGTAATACGATTCCAATTCTCAAGATCGTAATTCACTCTGTAGTAACCTGCAGCATTATTACATTGAAACAAATTTAATAACACGATTTTCCACGATCATAAAATGAACTCTATTATACACACCCGACTGCTGAACATTTACGATGACCCAGTCGCCGCTATTTAGATCGTATACGTTAGTCGTTGTACTTCTGTTCGTTAGCCAAAGACGAGGCAACGTACTATTGAAGTTGGGATTCGAGGCCGTCGTTATACTTATTGGGATGTACCACAAACTTGCGTCGGTATTATTCGGATTAGAATCAATAAATCTGCGCTGTAATATGAAATGTTTTCATTAATAATTATTTTATTACAACGTTCTACAATATTTAGGAACTACCATTACCTGATAAAGTTGGATAGAATTACCCTGAACTGTTACAGTCACTAAAGGATATCCAGGATTTGAATCCCAAGTTGTTAAAACCGACTGAACAGTTTCGTTTCCGGGTAGAAGTTTCAGAGACTGTAATGCTAGAGCTGTTTGCCAAGCCGTGTACAAGTCCTTAGGTTCGGCAACGTCATATTCCCTGTAAAATCGTTTCACTTACTTAATAAAAGAATTAGAGGAATGAGGCTCGCTAGTAAAATAGAAACACAGAAATTCTTGCAAGTTTTTAAGAGAACAGCAAAGGTACTAATAGATCGATAGTACTTCCCTTCGGGAGCATAACCAACATCTATTAGTCTCTCGTTTGTAAATAAATATTTACCCATGATTGTATCTTTACTTTAAAATTTTTTCTGGGTAATGCATCTTTTTTATTTCTACTCTATTTAACTACAGCATACCTGGATCTTAAGAAAATGTAACATCCACTTCGGAAAACAGGTGTCGTTAGAAAACCTTCCGCCATTCGAATAACTGCCCCGGCCTTATCGTAGGCAACAATGTCAAATAAAGCGTCAATGTCGGCTGGCGAACCAGCATCTAGGTTCATGTGTCTGGTATTAACGTTGCTATCCCGGCCCAACGCTCTTTGTACGCTTTGGACTACCATTTGATCGAACAGTTGTAGATCGTCGCTAGCCTACGAAAGACGCAGAGTCAGGTACGTTCCTCGTACAAGGACGATGTGCTTACCATGGCTCCTCCAAAATACTCGAAGTACGTTGCGAATCCTTCATTTAGCCACAGGTACTTCCACCAGGACGGACTTACTAGATTGCCGAACCACTGATGCCCAAATTCGTGAGCAATTATTATAGCTATGAATTCTTGGGTGTCGGAATTGGTGACGTTGGCTTCATACATTAGAAACTCTTCCCTAAATAAAGAGTTATTACAATTCAGTGCTCAGTGGTGAAACTAAAGCAAGATCAATGGTCTTCCACATAGCACTTGACTGTTGGAATAGTAATTACTGACTATTTTAGAAAGCATATTTTCTCTAGAATGTCATAACTAATCTAGTAAGCATTGGAACCTAAGACTTCTAGCGCTACAATGTCACTACTCCAGAATTAATTTGAGTAGATGCCGGTGATTTTGCTGCTATTTTAATATGAATGGAGATTCATACCATTACCAAAACTTTTTATCTTCTTTTTTTAAGTATCATCTACATCCATATGTAGACAAGGTATCACTTTTCGAACTAGAGGTTTTTTTATAAAATCAAATGACTACAAAGCTACGATGAAGTTGCTTAGAAAAGCTGTTTATAATCGAAAAAGACTAAAAAAAATGAAAAATTTACTTACCTATAAGTGACTAAACCCCAGTTCTCCATAGCGCCAGCATCAAAATAATCATCCGGTATTGCTATCTGGTCCATTTTTGGTAACGAATATGGTATATCAACCCATTCTTCGATTCCATCGAATATATCGATACCGATCTCTAAAGCGTAGTTTCCTCGACTTCTTGCAATGTCTTGGGGTCTTCCAAAAACTCTGTGGATGTCCTTACCAACGTAGGTGTAGTCCGAAACAACAAAAGCAACTAAATACGTCGACATAATCACTGTCCTTTCGAATACATCGAGAAAGCGTCCTGGTGAAATCTCCCTGGAAATCGTGAGCATACATCTTGATCAACTTTAGCCGTATATATCGGAGTATACCTACTGCGTTGAAGCAAGTGGCGTGTTAGCAAGACTATGATATTCTGCTGAACGTACTAATGAAATGTCAAATCGAGCTTTTAGCGCTGGTTCGTCAAAACAGGGGAATGCTCTTCGTGCTGCTGTCGCTTGGAATTGGGTAGTGGCTATTTTCCTAATATATGAAATATACATGTACTAACATTTGCAAATCATAAAATTAACATTGTTTGGATATACACTGCCGTTCAGAGAAGTTCGGTCGGTTGGTAAAAAACATGAAAAGGTTACAGAAACATTATACGCAATCCTGATGGCACTGCATGATTCTGGAGTATTGCAAAATAATTTTCCTTCCTCATTACACCCTGCACTCTGCACAAATCTCCCGTCCCAGCAAAGGAGAAACATCCCCACACTAACACAGAACTACGCCCTTGCTTCACTGTAGGCACAACGCAGTTCGGGATCACTTTTCGGTTTTAGATCTTCAGACATAAACTCGTCGATTTTGCCCAAAAACCTCAAACTTTGACTCGTCACTCCAAAGCACGTGTTTCCAATCATCTAACGACCAATCTAGATGAGAACGGGCCCACTGTAGCCGTTTTGCACCGTTGCCCCGACGTAATAAGGGTTTTCGAATGGCAATGCGTCCATGAAGGTCCGCTTGTTGAAGTCGACGTTTTACCGTACTCGGCGAAACTTGTTCTTTACGGCCGCGATTGACTTCGGCTGCTATTTGTGGCGCTGTTAATTTTCTATTGCGTTTGCTTAATAATACAATTCTCAAATCTTCAGCTTTTGTTGTTTTCCTAGATGCTCCAGGACGAACCCGATTTTCTATAGTTCTAGTTGTCCGATATCGCTTTATGATGTCATTTACTGTTGAACTTCTCATATTTATTTTTTCAGCAATTTGTCGCCCCGAATATCCTTCTTCAAACAGCGCAATAATGCGTGAACGTTTTTCTACACTGGTAGGCTTGCCACGTGCCATTTTGAAGTAAATTTTCTTAAAACTTTCGCGCAAAAACGACAGATGCACACCAACACACGTTTAACAGTAAAACGAAGCAAATTTATATCTTTACGCCTGTGATAAATAAACAAGAGTGATACTGCGGTATATTTCCTAAATGTATTGTTCGTTAATAATCCCCAAACGACCCGTTTCAAAAGATCGGTACTTCCGAGAAATTCTTGGAATGATAATAAAAGGGACTTTATTGTGGTTGTCGCAATATTTTTACTTTACGTAATAATTTATGGCTTTAACCCCTTAGAAAAGAGTGTATGCTTGATATTTTTCTAATTTAATGTATTAATAATTGTATACAGTGTGATATA
>LR737396.1:225309-249186 GCA_902655005.2 Marronus borbonicus
ATATTTTTCTAATTTAATGTATTAATAATTGTATACAGTGTGATATAATAGATTTTTGTTGTATGACCGAACTTCACTGAACGGCAGTGTACATTAGATCGATATTGAATGCATTTGAAGTGATGATGTTACTCTTGCATCCCATGTACATATAAATAATGTTCTTTCTTTTTGTTACTATTTCAGAGGTAATTAATTTTTTTGGGGTTTCCACTTTGTCACTAATTTAAAAATAATGATAAATAATAACAGCAAACAAATAACCAAATCGCTACATAACAACTGCTTTGTACTCACACCAAGCTAATGACGATTAATAAAATAAAGATTTTCAAGTAATGAAAGCAATTTGAACTAAGCGCGCAGTTTCAATGAGCGGAATAATTTCTACTTTTATATTGGTGGATAGACAAATGAATGTCCCATTTTAGTATGAGCTGCGGGCAAAATATGTTTTGTATATTTAAATGGATTTCCTGTTTCATAGCCATTACATTTTAATTTTTTTTTTCGAGCGGCAGTTCCAATATCATATGATATGATGATCCTACACTGTGCCCCCCTTTCTTCTCGTTTACAGGAATTTCTTTTGATTTTTGTTCAGAAAATAAAGAAGGTGTCCTAATGCAAGAAGGAATGTGAACCATCACTAACACACCTTCACTGTGTAATATACTCACCTTACATTACCATCAGCGTCAACGTATCTCGCCAAATAGAAGCCATACATATCTAGATTAAGTATGCCAGTGAACGCTCCAATCGAGATAGTATATGGTGTACCAGCCCATAGCGGTTCGAAAAACGTGATCGTATAAAACTGCCTATCATCGTTGCTGTAAAGAGTTGAAGAAACGCCGTTTATTGTAGATCCGTTGCTGTTTAACAAGGTAATACTAGCTGCGGTGATATTAATTTCGTGAGTATGGAAAACGATGCTATTGGTAGTCGCGCGTGTAGTAAATGTTATTTTAATGCTGCCGTCGAACGTGTCGGTAACGAAATCTGGCTCCAGAATCACTTGGTAGAGCGATACCGTTAGATTGTTAGGTAACATGTAATCAGCTGAGCTTGATTTTGGAGAGGCTATTTGATCTCTGTAAAGTGGATTTCTCGCATTGGAACATCCCAATACCGTAACTAGTACGAGTAAAAATGCGAACATTCTTGTCGCTGTGTTCCTCGCAAAAATGGGAATACGCGGTATTTCTTTGAACAAACTACACCTAACTTTGTCGCAGTAAACTTCAACATAGGATTATTGCAATTTGCCTCGGGACTTTATATAATAATTTAGATTTAATCCTAGGTAGATCGTTTTATCCCAGATTAAAATTCAATTAAGCACATCTTTGAGAATTTAAGCTTGTTATTTCTTTTAATTACGAAGTAATTCGGATATGTCTTAATTAATAAAGAAGACAAATTTTGTAGAATCATTACTTATTAACCTATCAGCTCCTAAAATACTGCCGACTTGATAAATGTCTATTGTTTGTGTATTTACGGCTTCTACATCATCCCATAATCCTTTTGCATTGCTAGGGGCAGATAAATGCATTAAGAAAATTACATCTTATCAGTACTGTAAGCCACGTTGAAATTAAAGTTTCGGGTCTTGATCTTTAATAAAGTCTTGTAAGAGAAAGGACCAAGAAGTATATGGTAAACGCAACTATCTAACGAATATGTATTCACTAGTCGATTTATCCACAGTTTCTTTTTACGAAACATTCCACCCGTATTAGACATACCAGCTATAAGGTCCGAAAAGCTAGTATTGCATTTGAACAGTGTCGTAGAATGCTAGGGAGGACCTGGGGTCTTTCATCTAGAATATAAGTGGCGTTGGTTACCATGATCTGAGAGACATGAAGCAGGCCGACGTTGTATGACATGGAACGCTTGCAATGATTCTAGAGGCTACTAGGGATAACAATTCATCACTGAATCTGCAGGTTGTAAACGTGAAAAATCAAAATCAACTTCTTATGATATCATATCATACATAAAAAATAACACATAAAACACCATAAAAGCAAAACTTTGTGTATGTAAACCTTCCTGTATTGAAAGTTATCTACTTATGTTAAACAACACATAAGTATCGGCACCCTCCGCACCACACAAGTTTAATTTATTATATAGTAATATAATAAATAGTCCGGGACGGCCGTTTCGAGGACACGAATGGTCCTCATCATCAACCGGTGACCGAATGATGTGAGAAAAAAAAACTTTTCCTAAAACTAAACATGCTGTACTATCCCTACTTCTTAGAACAGATATTCTTTACAAGTGCCTATTTCTACCTCCTGCACGCCTTGAAGCTACGACGTGCGAAAAATAACATGCACGAACTATCCCTTCTTCCGAGAAGAAATATTGTTTTGCAAGTGCCTATTCTACCCTCTACGCGTCTTAAACTACGACATGCGAAAACCACGGCCAGATAGACGGAAAGATCTCTTTTATAACCCAAAATATAAACAAGTGCCAACCTACTGCAAAAGGTAAAAAAAGACAGAGTACGACAACGGTCCGTTTTCTCTGTTCATCAGATTTTTATTACTTTTTATGTAAACTGTCGCGTACGCATCTAATTCTCGCGGCGACGTTACGTTTTTAATCAAGTTTAAGTCTTCTAATTTAATAATATGCCCGGTTTCATTTATATGTTGTGCTACACTCGACGCGTCCAATCTGCCGTAGCGATAATTTCTTACATGTTCTTTGAATCTAGTTTCTATCGTTCTTTTTGTTTGACCAATATAGACTTTATTACAGTGACTACATTCAATTTTATAAATACCCGAACTTTCTCCCATTTTTGGTTTATCTTTAGGATTACCGAGAAGATTTTTGAGTGTGTTGCGCGAACCGAAGCATACGTTCATATCTTGACTCTTCAAAACCTTACTCACGCCTTTCGATATGCTGTGAAAGGAGAGTTTCATGAATTTCTTACTATTAGTTTCTACCGGGGTTAAGGTCGTGGAATTTCTTACGTAAAGCCAATGTTGGATTTTCTTAAGCATGCGATCGACATCTATAGAAGATTAACCGTTATAAATAGCTACGTTTTTTATGAATTTAAGTTCTCTGTTAAATCTACTTCTACTTAGAGGGAATTTAACCAATCTATTAATTATGAAGCTAATCGCGGCCATTTTGTGTTGTCCGCAGTGGTTAGAATCGCTCATAATGTACTTATTAGTGTTGGTCTCCTTTCTATAGATGTCAATTTCCAGTTTATTATTATTTTTAATCTCTAAACTATCTAGGAACGGAAGTTGATTGTTCACTTCTTCTTCTACTGTGAATTTAATGGTTTCAAATTTTGAGTTGAGGGTCGCGAGAAAATCCGGGATATTACTTTCCTTAGTATCAAAAACCGCGAAAATATCATCTACGTACCTATGCCAAATTCTAGGAAAATATGTGGCGTCCGCTCTCATACATGTATGAAATTTGCTCATGAACAAGTTGGCTATGAAGGGGGACAGGGGGTTGCCCATTGTTGTACCTTCTAATTGTTCATAGTACTTGCCCTCAACTTGAAAACAATTTTGCTTCAAAAAAAGTTATATATACATAATATGAAAATAATTTTTTTGTAAATGGAACAGGCTGTATATTGATGCATCCTTAAATTCTGCATTGAAAAGGGGGCCGATATTTTTCAAGGTTGCCTATAACAAAGTCTTGCCCTTTTTGAGATATTTCGATAAGTTTAGATGATTATAATAATATTTTTTGTCAAACGATCTTTCCTTTCGTCACTATTTCCAGCTAACCGTTGCCGTCTTAAATGAGCAGCGTGATTAGCATCTGCTCATAAAAAAATGTACAATGAAGACTTTTTATTTTATATACACAACAAGCCACAATTATTACAAGAGAAGATAACAAAAGTTGATAACGCAGTTATAAATCCCATAAAATTAAAATGTGTATCGATTTGTGCGATGTATGGTAGATGATAATGCGTACATCATCGAAGCGACATCTAGTAACGCTTCTAATATGTAGGTATCCTGTTACTAGCCGCGAAGCACACTTGCAGAAGATTGCCTTGTAGGATAAGAGAGGATAAGCAGGAACTCGTTAAAGTTTGTTACGGAGGAGATCTGCTAAAGCATTAAAAGATTTTTCCGTTTAATGGTGATATCTACCTCTGTCTAAAGATACGAAAAACAATACTAGACAGACAGCACCTAAGGTGATACCTTTTCTATCGACTTGGCAACAGCTGCTTCGTACATCCTGCAATAGATGTAAGGAACGATTTTATAGAAGAGAAAGTAAAAATTGCAATTACATTTATAGAAAATCATTCCATTTTGTTATACCTTGTTCTCACTTAATCCATTTATTTAGAACCTCCAAAAGTTAATATAATTGAATTAATATTTTCTGTTTCTTTAACTCTTACCTAAACGCTATATAATCACCACAGCATTTTTGAGCATTAAATTATTGTCGTATACAAGCTCAAATTGGATATTTTGGATATATTGGATAAGATTCCTGACATAAGAAGCAATGTACTCGTCGATCCACTTGAATAAACCTCGGAGTTCCGGATACGTTATCATATCTTAATGATTTAATTACCTATTAATGTGTTTTAGTTAATTAAAAATCGAATCAAATGATAATCACAAGTCCTTGTCGTCTATTTTCAACGCTTTTTACAAAACAGTTTTCAATCCACTTACAGCAAGTGTTTTGTGCCATTATTAAAGATTATGTTTTTCTATCTGTTCACTTGTTCATTCGCCGTCCCAGGAATGCCAATTTAACGATTGAATCCTTTTGTGGTTGGTCAAACGACGATCATTTTTGATGTTATAGATGATATGGATTTAAACTATTGTATTCCATGTGATGCGATTGCGTAGTATTACAAAAAATATTTCCAAAATGTAAATTATTCAAAATAACTTGTTAAAGAAGAATTAATAATATAAATTGTTAAAATGCCAAAATTAATTCCAGCGAATTTTCCAAATATTAAATTAAATTTTGATATTTTACCAACATTTAAATTAAAATAATAAAAATTAATGAATTAAGGTGTTAGTGGACGTACTTCACCTCAATGACCCACTATACTACACTGAAAGATGACATTATGCACAAATAACTGTCCACCTTGTTGGAAATGTATGAGTTTCTTGCGGAATTTCATTAAAAAGTTTTAGAAACGCTGGTTGGACTGCATTAAAATCAGTTATAGATAGGATAACTAAGTAAGCATTTCATGAATCATTGATGTCATTCCGCCGGATCTAGAATATATCTATTCAGCCGGATCTGTTGGTAGATTCGAATCGTTCAATTTGCTATTTCAATGCTTTCAATTTTATACAAATAATCTAAACAACGCAGTTAAAGGATTAAGCGCAAAAAACACTAGAATACTGAAATAGTAACACCAATGAGAATGATGCTTTGAAATGATGTCACGCCGCATGTGCCGCAACTGCCGCCTCTATTGCATGAAGCTCATCAAAGAAACACAAAGAAGCATTTTGTTGCTGGTTTCTGTAACCTGCCTATGCAAAAATAAAATTTCCCTAAACATTCTGTCTACACTAAGGAAACTGATTTCAGTCACAGCATCATCGTGTTGCTGCAACACGAAACATTCCGTCCACATCAGTGCAGTATGCATTTCAATATTCGTAGACAACATGGTGCGACGATAATTTCACTGATTTCACAAAAATTTTTGAAGTAAGTCATAACGTGTCTATGCTGTGTCTGAGAAACAGAAATGTTTACCAATATTTTTAAATTTCTTCTGGAATTTACCGCCAAATATGGAAACAAGCGACTGTAAGGAACACCAAGAAACTTTCAGAAACACAGAAAAAAGTTCCAGGAGCAAGCAGCATAAACGCAGTGTTCTTGTATATTGCTTTCGGTGTGTACATAGGTTAAGATAACGCTTTGCTTCGTTGTAAAGAGGAACCCGAAGCTTGGTATAAAAGCAGATATGTTAACCAAAGATCGAATCCTCCTGATACCCCAGGAAGACGCAAGCGATTGCGTTCGCCTGGAAACAACACGGTCCGCTTCCCAAGATCAAAGTCAGAGAGACGGAGATCGATTGGGACAGCAAGATCGAGTATCTCTGAATGATCCTAGACGAGAGGCTGAATTTCACGGAGCATCTCAGAAGAGCTCGAAACAGGGCACTAGGTGCAGCCAGGCAGTTGTATCCCATTCTTACAAATTCCCACCTCAACCCTAAAACGGGCGTCATGCTATACAAGACACACATACGCCCGATCCTCACCTACGCCAGTCCCGTCTGGGTCACGGCGGCACCCACCTACATTACCTCCCTCGCGACAGTACAGAATCGCTGCTTGCGATTAGTACTACACGTACCCCAACGTACCTCGCTGGCTACACTGACACGTCTGAGCGAGACTGAGCGGCTGCAGGAATTCCTGGCCCGGTTCAACAAAAACGCTAACTAGCGAGAATCCCGCAATGAAGAACGCCACCACCCGAAGAACCCCTTCGGGATCAAGGCACAAGACCACCTGAGTAGGCTGCCATAGGTATCACCATAGCGTGTACTAACGCCTTACTAACTTATATTTTTCTGTTTTAGTAACCGAGGAGGGAGTCCAGGAAGAAGACTCCGAGAACCAAACAACGAGGACCGAGGACCCCAGGAAGATCATCAATCCGATGGAACTGGAGGAAGCAGGATAAGGATCCAGAAAACCCAGCGCAAGTCCTCCTGATAGGCATATGAGGAGGTACATTGCTAATCGTAGTTTTTCAGGTTTTTTACAACAAATAGCATAAATTAACTGTGCGTGTGCAACATAAAATATATTTTTGCAAGTGCTGTGTAGGATGGGAGGTACTATTGTAGAAGTTTTCGAAGATACTGCCCTTTTTTTTAATTCACCAGGAGCGTATAAAGAAATAAATACGGCGTTTTGAGTTGTATCAAAAAACACAATTAAATTATTTATAACATCTTGATATTTATATGCTGACATATTCGGCAGACCAAATTAGTTAGGACTTAAAACTTGCCGATGGAAAGGGAATAGTTCCACTACTAGGTAAGTAATCTTAATCCCTAATTAGCTCTCTTACCGCAGAAATAATCCAGTCCACGACATAATCGTTTCCTATTATCCTGATAACTTCGTCAATTCCGAACAATCATGCGGCATCGCTCAGCAACATAATCAAATTCGGAAACAAAAGCCAACCACCAGTCCCTACCTATACGGAGAGACCGTTGCCGTTTCCTTACTCCCAATCTTCAGACGTTCCTTTCTGCTCCGAATTGTCTAAATTAATTTCACGCACCGCATTGCTACAAGAAGATCGTTCGCGAGTGGTTAAGTGTTCGACGGGCTGTTGTATAATCAGCTGGTCTAATAAGTGTAACTTCAAACTGTGCTTTTAGAGTTGGTTAATCGGAACACGAGAAAGCTTTACTGGCGGTCGGTCTTCGCTTAAAACCGTGTAATCTCAGATGTTTCATAGCGAACGCTGCTGAAGCATTTTAATGTAGACATCCATTAATATATGTGCGCTTTCATATTATATGATACGAGAATAATTATAGCAAAACTTTTCTCGTTATAATCGCAGGTAGCTAAAAGGTAGCACTTCTTCCTCTTGTTAACGATACCTAATATTTTATTTATTTGATTTGTAAATGCATACATTGAAATTTACATTCATTTAAATTATGAAAATTATGCATATTCAATACAAACATTTATTAACATTCTTTTAATATGCGTAAATGTATCGAAATTGCAAAGGCATAACGTGAAAGAACTTCAAAGGAAGAGAAAGGATAGTACAAATACGCATCTGTTATAAGAATGTGCGCCGAGATGTATACGTACCTATAGCAATGGACAATATGCCCTTCATCGGTCCTAACCCCTTCTGTGGCCTACAAGAGATTCGCATACAATAAGTAATTAAAGCATGAGGGACGATCGAAAGACCTCGTACTGGAATGTTCCAGGACAAAAACAGGCGAAAGCATTCATATCAGACAGCAAAAATTGTGCTATCGTTCAGCAAAAGGGACCTTAGATTACAGGCGGGATTTCTGACAGGTCATGCAGCCCTAAAATATCACCTATTTAATCTAGAAAAAGCTGAAGATCAAATATGTCGTCTATGCTATTCCTGACATCCACCGAACTGAGGGATGAAGATTGCAAAGTAACGCTAAGGTTTATTAAGAGCCTCCACCTACCCTAGCAGATATAAGGGCATTTTGTTATCAAGGTCGCAGTGACTAAGGCACTTGTTCCATTGCCCAAAAATACTAATATACTAATACTAAAACGCAACTCTTTTTAAGGTTGACTTCAGCTTTGGAATAAACGTTCTTGAAGCTATTTGTGAACGACATGCTTTGCGGGTTTTCGTGGTAAATTCTTGAAAATAGGTTGTGACTCATTATTTCCTGTAAATTGATTTTAAACGACTCATTTTTTAAATAAGAAAAAAAAAATCATTAAAATGCCAGAATTGCGATTAACCCTACCTGGTTGCCTATTCAGATTCTGCAAATATAACAATGAAATTTAATACAAATTGAAGGTTTGGACATCCGAGACGGTGGATAAGTACTAGTGGTCCTATAGATGGTCAGCTTGTTCTTCTGATTGAAGTTCCTTAGACATTGGAGACCTTTAAAAATTCTAGTCTACGATAGAGCCTCCAGAAATGTCGAAGAACTAAGAGAAACTTAACCAGACTAGCCTTAATTAGGCTTTGCCAGAGATGAAACTTTTTAAGTAGCTTAATCTTCGCCTGTTGTCTCTGCAGAATACAATCCTTTACGCCTTTGTGTTAGTTTTACTACTGCTATCACTACTGCTTACTACTGTTACTACTTATATTATCACTACTTATAAAAATTTTTATTTTCCTGAAAAATACAACATATAGGTTGATGGCAGAAAAGGAAAGTTACAACAAATGTGTTGGAGATTCCAAGAATCGAATAAAAAATGTTTGAATTAATTACGATGTTTACAAGTAGCGCCAATGCCGCGTCACGGAATACGGTCTCAAACGTGTCCTCGGACGGACTTGTAAAATTATTTACGAACGGGAAAGAAATGGTGTATACCTAATACAAATTTAGGCATATGGGTGATGCCTTTTTAATGGCAACCACTGTAGATATAATTTATATATTAGGAGAAAGAGAAGAAAATGGTGGATTTAAAGCACTAAGACACGTATAAGCTGCGCTGTCCTGCCTGATGGTGCCAATAAATAAAAATTAATTAAGTTAAGATTTGATACTACCGGAAACATTCATTCTATTGATGTAGAAATAAAAAAAAAATTACAGAGTTAATGCATCTTAGCGTTAAAGGTCAAGAGAAACGAGATTTTAATAAAAAGATACGACGTATTCTATTTGATTTTATAAATCAATTTCCTAAACATCTTGACGACAAGAATAACCATTCCTTTACAATGGTTTAACAAAGAAGGTTTCTCCTTTTTTTGCCCACCAATACTTTGTTACACGTCGTTCATACGACGTCGATTCCTTGGAGGAAATTAATTGTATTGAACATTACGTGGTCATCATTCGTGATATCTCAAAGAACAAAATGTTTTCAACGGGAAAAAAAAGATAAGGTCCGAAATATATTTGGGGCGATCTCTTCGTCGGCTGCGGACGACGAACAAAAACAGCGTTCTATAAATACCACAGACACCCTGCAGGAGAATGCAACAGTAAACGAGACGTGTAATGGTTCGCGCACGCTGAAGAGAGACGTCGTACGTCACACAGCCCTGTTTAAAAATTCAAGGATAATTTCGCTGCCCTAAATGCTGTTCGAGTTTTATAATTATTCATGAAGTTAAAACGGTATACGTTTCACAAAGGTTTCAATTTACCCACCCTGAATAGCCGAGATACATGACTTAGGAGGATCTGATCTTTGTTTGCATACATACATAGCAGTTGTGCGCTACTATCGGTCTAATGTCGCTACTGATGTTTGTTCGCTTTAATCAAAGCTCACACTACCCGATCTATTTCGATGGATACATAACGATGAATAGGAGAATTCGTTGCCACGAATTTTAAATATATTTAGTAGCCAGTAATTTGATTTCTAATACAAGTTGACTCGATTTTAATATATTTTTTGAATTACATCAACAACCTCTTAGATATAATAAGCACAAACGTTTTATTATTGATTATTATATTATATATATTATATATATATATATATATATAGAGAGAGAGAGAGAGAGAAGGTAGGTTTCAATTTTAATATAATGTAATGCGTATTTTTTTGAGTAAGACCGTATAACTAGAGATGACAAAGGCAGGTGAAATTATCTCTTTTTGCAGAGACTAGACAGACTCGTGTTTTGTCGGCTCTCGGGGAATGTAGTAGGCAACACGAACCTTTTCTTATGAGACGAATAGACACGAGTCTGTCTAGTTGCTGCCAAAAATAATAATTTCACCTACCTTGGTCATCTCTATTTATAACACTTAGAATGGAACCGTAAGTAATTTGTATTGAACTCAATTAGTTCGTATTCCCACCATTTTCTTTGAGAAAATACATAGAAAAAACGGTAAACTAAAATGGAATATACTCTATCAAGTCAATAATTATGAATGTATAAAGTGAAGTAAACGTGCATATGCACGTGCTAATAGCGGAAGTCTACTAAAATTCGTATCCATTGCGACCGCAGCGCCTTCTCTATCCTGTCGCCAACGACCGTCGTTGCTTCCACGTCAGCTTATTGCCAATTACTTTAATCTCGGTAATTGACCGATTCGCGTTTCAGGGCATCCCACTACTCGATTAGGTACACCTAAACACCGCCGACGGATGAAAATGACGTTATAAGACGAAGGATGCAACTGCACATGGCGAGGAGCTGCGGTAAATGGTGCTTCTAAAACAAGCCTGTTATTGGGGACAACATGGAATTTGCACAAAATACTTTCAACGGCGTGAGTTAGTGGTAAAAATAACAATTCTGAAACTTAGTAAACGTTTTTTTTTGTTTGGTTTTGAAATTCTTTATCTCCTATTTGTTTTAATTCTGAAGGTAATGCGTTAAGAGCTTTGATGGTTAATTAATACGGACTTTCTTCAAATAAATTACTTTTATGTCGCGGAAGAGAGAAATTTTGGGCATTTCTTATGATCATATTATAACCAGACAGGTTTGCTTTAGATTTGAAGATCGCTGGGTTTTTCAAGTAAAGCACTATAATATAAATATAATATTTAGGTCCTTCAAATATTCTCCACATAAGGTTGTATTGGGAAGAAATAACATATAACATAGGATTAAATTTTGATAATAATAACTTATTGATTTATCATAACCTTGTTCTCTCTAGAAGCTGCTTATTGGAGGGAGAACGATTAAGCTGCTTAGTTGTGTAACTTTACGGATTCTACCCCTTACCCTGATCTTCCTGTGTGTAGACACTACGACGGACCCCGTAGTGTGAGGCATTTTGTCCCTGTCCGTTTTTCACGTACCTTCCTATGTCTGCATAGTTTAGAAACATGAATTCAAATTCCGTTATCTTGGCAAGACAACAAAAATTAAAACAATCTACTGAAATTACATCGGAAACCAACTGAATCTTTTAATCAATAACTTAATATCTAACACAGTACTTAAAAAAAAATTATTCCAGCAGCCATACAATTTTTTAGACGCATTTGCAAAATTTAGAATAAGCAATATTTCGAAAAATTGAAGAAACACTTAATTTTCAGCAAGTTTGCTACGCATGGATTGACCCTCAATTTAAGAAAATACAACTTAAGATAGCTACGAACTGGCACCGTGTAAGTTTTGGCATAATTTTAAACCATGTCCACAATCAGACTTTATAACAACAAAAACATCCTTTTGAAAAATCTTCACTCGTCAAGGAAGAATCTTCCGACCCCGCAAAGATAGTTTTTCAGTGCGCAAAAACGTTTGCTCACCGGGAATCGGTTAGAGTTTCTGAAACTGTGTGTACATTTCCTGAAACTAGATACTTATTTTACTGAAGGTGACAAAACTTAAGAGGAAACGAGGCGAAAAATTTAATGTCTAACTAACTAAGTAAGTTTTTAGGAAACAGAAAATATACAGCAATTTAATTTTCTATTCATTATGAGGTACCTTAACTAAAACTAAAGTGAAATCTCTCTAAGCTTTAACAAACGCGCTCTGGAGATTTGAAAGCTTTCGCGTTGTACTTGTTACGTGCGATCCGAAGCGCAAGCGTGCGCAAAATCGTGCGCTTTTTAAACTCAAATAGCGCTTCGGCCAAGTTGTAAGCTTCACTCGATGTCGGCGTCTCTTCGAAAACGGTTTTTGAGGACACGACGAAATGTGCGCGGTAAAGTTTCGTTATCAATTCTCGTTTACCGCTTGATTAATACCCTCTCAGCCGATATTTTCGTTTCCACGATGTGCGCCGTTCCGACAATAAACACACGAACGCACATACGAACTTGCGAATAATCTTGCTCGATACACATTGTACGAACTGTATCACCTGTTGTTGCTATGTTGTTCCTCCTAACAACAAACTCGAATCCTATACGTGAGATACAAGTTCGCAAAGTACGAGTCTTCAGCATCGCAGGTGTGGGTACATGTTTACCTTAGGCGCGCAATTCAGAAGCTTTTTTGTGAGAATATCGACAGCAATTACGGCCGGCGAAAATGCTTTCTTTTAACATTGACAGTTTCAAATAAATACCAGCATAAAAAGAGCACCTCGGGAATGTACGGGAAACAAATTCGAAAGGATACAAACGAAATTAAATTCTAAGATTTTAATTGCACAAAGAGATTCCTTTTTTTTTGTCTGATTTGATCTCGTAAGGAATCTAACGACGTTGCGAACATCTTAAATTCGCTAGAAATAAAAGAAAGCATACCACCCGAAGGGAATTCGATTGCCCGCTTCCGTTCCTCGCCGGAAAAGGTACGTTGTTTATGTCGTTTAATTGTCTATTTTGTTTGAAAAGCTGCTTCTCTATACTTCAATGGGGAAGCGCCCTGTGTCCAATAGTATCGTATCGTAATTAAGAACTTTTTTTTGTTTACACTTCCTGAGCAAGAGCTAATGCGATTAAGCTACTAGCGTAAAAATATTGTCAGTGCTCTGTGACACAGGTCACTTACTCTAAAAGTTAATTCGCTTATCATCGATTGGTGGACATTTGTTTTGGAATAGATGCTATGTGGGTTTTTTTCTTGGTTTTGCTTTCGGTCTCGCCACGGAGTTTTCAGTCTCACAAATTCGATAGAATTGCGGAGCTTATTTTGAAAAAGCAGTCGACTTACTGCTCAGAATCCCATTAAGAAGACAATATTAACGCCTTAAGCGTAATACGCAATAATATAATAGAAAATTTATTGCCTACTTTTTTATTTATTACCTATATTGAATAGCTAAAAAGTAGTAATAAAACACATTGTAACTTTTAAAAACAATATCGTAAAATATGCGTAGTCCATTTTAGATAAAGTATTTCGCTGAGTAGGCCATATACTGTTTTCTCTTTGAATAAATATTTTTTTAATGACAACCTCCAACTTTTTTTATTTCAACGAATTTCGAATAAAAGCCCTTGAGAGAGTAGAAAACATAGATCTTATTAATAACAAAAAGCGGTTATTCTAGAAACGAAATGATTGCTTCCTTGGTGAAACCAAATATTGCCATTTCGTAAGTGAGGATCATCTTCATTTGGAAAAATTTCTGCAAGAGTAGTCACAAGTTCATCCTCAAAAAAATCCAGATATCGCTGCTTCGTGAGAGATTCCTTAAAAAAAAACTGATTGTATTATCAACTATTGCTACCCGTAAGTTAACGGTGCAAGGGTGCTGAGTATGTACTTTTGTAGTCCAGGATGGATTCTGTCTACTCCAGTGCTTGAAATGTTGTCGATTTATTGTTGCATTTAGGTAAAATGGGACGAAAAGAGATTTTGATTGTATCATAAAATTACATTCGGTGATCAAAATCATCTGCACTGAGTTCTTACAAAAAGAAATATTTTTGTAAGGATGGTATTTTTCTGTTTTTAGTACATGCAATATTGATCGATGAAAAACGTCGTCTGCTGTAATCGACGGAGATGCATTATGAGGATTCTCATAACAAAAATCAAGTTGGGCATCTTCATTAATTTTTTTATCTTCTGTCATCTGTGTTTTTATTCTTTTTTACGCCATTGGCCTGGTTTTGGTTGCATGGTGCAGAGTTACAAATATTATTATTATTATTTTTACAACAAATCCTCTCAATTTTGCGCCACTATTGCTTCCTACAAATTGTCCGCGTCGTATATCTTATTACTATTTGTAGTGACATTTGCGATTATAGATGTTATTCCAAAATTTTTTTTGCGGTGTGAGTTCCAATGTCAATGTTACCCAAGAACTGGTACACAGCTATGCAGCCTGCTGCACATTAGTTTTGTTCATAGGCAAAGAAAAAACAAACTTTTCGATTGACCCTACAAGAATTTGTCGTTGTCAGTTCACTAATTCATTATTTTCGTGCATAATAGATATCACACTAAATCGTAAATTAACTTTGTTGGTTCTGCTTTTCTAGGTTGTCCTCTTTTCACTGATCTTGTAATTACTACATGTGCACATAACATTATAAGAATAGCTATGCCTGAATATTCTGCGTACCTACAATGCTTGTTAATAAATCCAGTCAAATGAAAATTTTCTTTATCGGATGAATTTTAATCTTTGAACAGTGAAATAAAGTTATAAATATGGCGCAAAAAGTAATATGGATTCAGCACGTGACCTTTCGTGATGAAACCTCATTGAAGGCAATTGCTTGCTCTTTGTTTGTTCGAAGGGCGCCCCTTTTTCTTTCAATTTACTTCGGTATTACAAGCCAGTCGAAAGAAACGCGACAGGTGTTCTAAAAGAAGCACATGAACATTATGTAATTAAATACGTATCTACTGACAAACTACAAAGATGAATGCAAGAAGTGCAGTTAACGTTGTTATTGATATTTTATATAAGTTCCTCAATTTTTTTCTCACAATGTCCCACACGTGTTCGATTGACGAAACGTCGGGTGGCCAAGACATTAGCTTCTTCGAATCGGTTTAGGGAAGCTTGTGGAGACGGGCATTATCCTGCTGGAAAAATGGATCTTCGAGCTGTTAAAGATATGGAAGAATATGGGGTTTGAGTTGGCGTAATACACTTAGAAACCTTTTGGGGAATCCAAAAAATAAACCGGAGAGGAAATTTATAAAATCGCATTTGGAGACTGTAATAAAGCTTATTTACTGGACAAACGAAACAAGCAATAGACACCAGATTCAAGTGTACCACAACACTTGAACGAAACCAGACGTAATATTAAATTAGAAGAACCTCAAGTTAATTAAGAACGCGAGAATTAGATGCTAATGAAACCATTCGTATGAAAACGAATAAAAGTTTACTAAAGCCTCTCTTATAATTAGTTACTCTGTGCTGGTGGATTTTTGGATAAAGCGTACACATTGTTTATGTTTTGTGTTATAGACTAGCACTTTTCTCTTTAGTTCTAAATATTTCGCATGTTTTAGCTTTAATGTAGGTGGTAAAAGTATGTGCTTGTAAATATCTTTTAAGGTACGGATAGAAACTGGCATGTTAGAATTGGCATCTTGTTATCACACTATGCGGCCGTGCGGCTATCAAAAATGAATTGCGAAGTAGCGTTTTTGTTCTTCTTCCAGTATTGTAAATGACTGATATTCTTTCCTCGCGCGTTATGTTAAAAATGAGGCTTACTATTGCTCCAACCGTATATAGATATAAGGTACATGTAAGCAACGTTAGCTGGATTGAGCTTGGCGAATACGTTTGGAAAAGGGCTTTAAATGAATTACCATTAATTGAACTAATGCAATGCTAACGCCCTGTAAGTACATACAAATAAATGCGAACGAATTCCACACGATTGGATGGAATTACCAGTAATGGGAGTAGAAAGGTAATAATTAAGGAAAGAAGCCACAGTGGATCCTAGATTGTTACATCGCAACTAATTACATTTACATATCATATAATTGGAAGGGTAACAGAGAGTGACAACAAATTTGCGCATCGGGCTTACTGGTCGTTAGATATCTCTCGCATGGAAAAACGTCCTAAAAACTGCTAGTTCCCTTCCTATTCTCCACTACCATATGATCAGAAAACAAACGTAATCGACAGTGCCATGTTTTTTTTAATCATACATAGTTTGCGCAGAATAAAACCCATTCTGCTACCTTTGTCCATTACATGATTATAACCAACGTATTGCAGAGGGCTATGTTCCTTTCGAATTATTTTTTATCTTGGTTATAACTACATCTGACGGTCAAATCCAAGATTGAAACTTTAAATTACCTTTGAAATTTATTGACAAATTTGTTGATGCTTATCAACATAGCTTATAAATTTTGAAGCATGTTTAGTGCAGGTTATCAAACGCTTATTATTGAAAGCTATTTTCGTAATGGACAAGAGCAATAGAATAAGGAATTTGCCTTCAGTTTGCACGTTTGCACGTTTTGCAAGAACTGTTGAAACTATTGCGGGCATAAAGAGACATATTCGTCATGCATAGAAAAAGTCAATTGGAAAGCTTTTAGATAAAACTGATTTGTTATCCATATAGAATTCGTGTTGTGTAAGAACTCCAGTTCTTCGACCACGTAGTAAGTGTGCAATATTGCAGTTGGTTTAAAAATAGCATGAACCATGATGATACTCACGACAAATCCTTCTTCTTAGACGAAGCTTGGTTCCATCCGAATGGTTTTATTAACAAACAAACCACGCCTACTTGGTCCACTGAGGACCTTTGTACCTTAATTCATGACTCAAAAACCATAACATTCTAAAAGGGTTGGCCGCCTTACGGAGAAGAATTATTGGTCAATTAATTTTTTATGAAACAGAGAACAATTACTGATCCGTTATTTTTTCTTTAAACGGAACTTAGAAGATAGAAAAAATTTTTTAGCGTCGCTAGTTGGTAAAACTCGTCAAAAACGAAAGTTGATAAAAGCATTTCCAACAAACGCCGAACCTATTTGAAAAAAATCATTACCGAAGGGGATGAACGATGGATTTTAAAAGAAATAAACAAGGATCCGAAAAAAAGCGCACCAAAACTAGCGAAGGAAGTAGAACAATACTTGGGGGAAGAAAGTTCATCCCGAAAATATTAGAAGAGTGTTGCGGAAAAATGAATTGCATGGACGTATCGCTAGAAAGAAGCCGTACATCAGCGACAAAAATAGGAAAATAAGAGTCGAATTCGCAGACTAGTATATTGCAAAGGATATCTCATTCTGGAAAAAAGTTTTATATACAGATGAAACAAATAAATTTGTTTGGATCGGATGGGCGAGTAAATGTGTGGCGTAAATCGAATGAACAGTTAAAACCAAAGAATTTGACATCAACCATAAAGCACGGAGGAGGATCGCTAATGTTGTGGGGTTGCATGTCGGCCGCAGGTGTCGGTAATATTCATTTTATCGAAGGCCCCATGGACAAATGGCAATATTTAGATATATTAAAGAAATAAAGTGCAAAAATAGGTATTGTTACGCGTTCCCGTAAGAGAGGGGCAAAAGTAAAAAAAAAACTTTCGGTTTCCTTCCACGTCCACCTGGAGGTGGTAAGCTTATGGGACAACGTGGCCGCTTAGCTCAGACGGCGACGGCCGTAGGTCGAAAAAAAAAATTAAGAGATTAGGCAGGAGCCACTTAACTATGAAGGCGCCACCCACTAGACACAAAGTCCCTAGTCGTCCCCGGTCGTGGGCAACCGAGAATGCTGCCAGAATAGACGCAAAAAAAAATAAACAAAAGAAAAAAAACAAACCAAATAAACAAAAGTCAAAAGCAGTACATGAAATAAAAAGGCTGCAACAACCGATCAAACAGAATTTTAATAACGATAATTCGCACGGTGTGAAATGGATTGCTTATCTATAAAACAAGTTCGAAATGCATTGGAGGGGGAAAGTTCGCGAGATTATGAAAATACAGGTGGTTGCAAAAGTTGCACGTAATAGTATTTTGGACGCATTTATTTTTTATCAGGATAATGATCCTAAGCACAAGTCCGGTGTTGTAAGGGAATGGCTACTTTACAATTGTCCAAGAGTTCTTCAAACTCCACCACAATCGCCGGACTTGAATGTAATAGAGCGCCTATGGCAAGAATTAAAATTTAGGCTGAAAAAGCACACAATTTCAAATAAACAACAAGTCAAACATGCAATTGAAGAAGAATGGTCAAAAATATTACCGGAAGTAACTAATAAATTGGTGCTTTCTATGAATGACAGAATATGGTAAACGCCGTCGAAAATAGCAATGGATGGCCTACTAAATATTGATTCTTAAGTTATAAAGATAATTAAAAAAATAATGTTTTATTTGTTTATTTGCGTGTTGTTTTGAACTGGACGATTTTCATTGTGATCGTCAATACTGCATTTATTTCTAATGGATGTTCTTCTTATGCTTTTTTTATGCTATTTTATAAAATGATATACGACACATATTAATATGAAATTAATTAAGTCAGATTTTACAACAAATTAACCTGCAATAGTAAGTGGACGATTTTCACTGTGGCTAACTGTATTCCAACTTACTTCTTTGCAGTGGACAAAAATGTTAATTTTCTTTAATGAAGGTGGCTGGAGATTGTTTGAAAGCATCTCTTACAATAACTTTCTTTGTTTTTGTTTTCGTTATTTTGCTTAATAAACATGTACTATAATTATTGTTATTAGTATTAATTTTGTAACAGTTTTTTTTCTGAACCTAAACCAGTTTAAAAGCAATAAAATTCAAGAATTCCAATCACGAAATACCGTAACCCTTTCTTTTTTAACGAGTTTTCGGGGAGAGGTAAGAAGAAATTGTACGTATTTAATTTCAAATTTGAAAATATTCCACAGCTTTTATCTTAATGATATATTAAATATGAAATACTAGAAGAAAAAGGAATCTATGAACATATCAAATTGAAATATGAAAATTGACAAAAAATATTTAAGCAGGTGGTGCAACTCTGATTTTCTTAAGCACTACTCAATCGAGCACGCACTTTAATTAGGGACCAATACGCACAATTGATGACATTAAATTGCCAAACAAACCGGCTGGAACTAACAACAAACCATTCTTACAGTTCGCGCAATTGTACAATGGCATGTGCTTAAAACTAACGTTCATTAACATCAGGGGTGCAGGTGATAGTGTGCTTGGCGAGGTTTAGAACGGTTGACGGGTTCAGTTAGGGAAGTTTCGTTCGGACGCAAGATAATCCTCAACGACGGTGGGCTAAAGCGTTTTGAAAATTATTAATCGGGATTCAATATGATAGCCAGTACTATATTACGTACCACAGTAAGTATTCTGTACGATCGGCTTACGAAGGAAACAGAACCTGCAATAAAAGATCGCCAGAAAATAGGACCCGTGCGCTCGATATCACACCTTCATGTTTTGTCGCTTAGCAAAGGCGCAGCAGGCAAAAACTGCAGGTCCATGGATGCAATCGACAACCAACAACGTCTAAAGAACATTCAAAAGTGATCTCTTGAAGCGCAAACTTCGTATCTTATAAAGAGTTGCTCTTCACGAAATTAGCGGAAACTAGACAGACTCGTGTTTATTCGACTCACGAGAGCTTCTCGAGAGTCTGTCGAGTCTCTGCTAATTTCGGAAAACGTACTCGTTTCTGCAGGCATTGAATACCAATGAAATGCGAGAATTGAACGAGTATGAAAGGATTAATTGATAATTAACAAGATTACCTGCGAGTAAAGTTTAATGTAAATGTGATAATAGAGTGCAGAACAAAATAATTACTATTATTAGGCGGCGTATGGCTTGTAAAACGTGGAAAATAAGGAGTTTCCGACGGCATGAAAGCTGTGTGTGTGACGATCGGTTACTAGGTGAATGAATAATTAACGAATTATAAATGTAATTCATATTGGCTGTGATAATATGTTAAAATAAATTATCTACCAACATTATGTATCTTATTTGAGGATAAACATAAATATTAAGTACAAATTGTACGTAAATACGATAACTCGTAGGCGTTTGCTAATGCGCGTCGTTAAAAGACGATTAGGATGTGGAAATACGTTGTTATTCCTTGAAATAATGCTGTTATAGGTATCTTATAGGCATTGCAAATTGAAGTGTAACCTGGTTAAATTTCAATAAACAAATAGGATTCTCCTAGATCAATAAGCAATATCAAAAACCAAATTAACCATAACCTAACTACAACAAATTAACGCAAAAGCACTTGATTTCAGTGACGTTGCTACCACTTGATGTACAGTCTCAAAATTTCTGTATTTTAGTAGTGCAACGTCCTAAGTTAGGGGTTACAGCTTAATTGTTCCTACAATCCCCCCCGGGAACAAATAATATTTTGAAAATATCTTTATTGAACAATGACATATACAATCACAGTTTTATGGTAATAATGAAAGCAATGAAATATTTGATGTAGCCTATAATCCTTGTTTTGTCCATTCTACGTCTTCTGCTGCTTGATTATCAAGTTCTTGTACGATGCAGACTATCTGCGTATTGAAGAAGAATAAATGCATAAGCAACCCTTTGTGTTTCATATCAATTATCCCCATTGTATATACTCTAATTGTTAATCCAACGCTTAAATCGTTAACAACAGAATCCAGCTGCTAATTGCTTTTTAATTGCCCTCTTATAGCTGCACCAATGAAGAGGTATAGAATTGCAAAGTGAAATTAGGATAATAATAGTTTTAGAGCTTGCAGTCCTGGTACTTATACTACTTATACGTTGTATTTGCATATCAGAAGATGTTAAAGTAATAATTACGTTTGACTGGCGCATATAAATTTATATCGAAAATTTCAACTTATTAATTACATCGCAGGCTGTACTGGTAGCAGTTTAAATGCGAATTGAAATTCGAATTTTTCGAGGACGTGATTGGAATCCACGTCCGTTAAAGCTGTAATTTTCGTGAAAAATCACGTAATTTGAGCCTTATCAAATAGCACTGTTAAAATTGTGTTTAAATATATTTCCCTTCATTTCAATTAATGAGTGATAAGGTTGCGTTAGTATAAAATCTTTTATATTATTCGGAAGAAGGAGAGATGTAACAACAGAAACAAGGATTGCGATTGTCTTTTTCATAAGAGCTATAATTTGCCGATTGCAAACAGCGCAACAGTTTATAGATTTTGGGTCTTTAAATTATGTTATGCACGGATTGATGAAACCTCTCTAATTTGGTTTGCAAATGATTATCGAACTGATATAAACGTTGCAAATAACAACAATGATACGAATAATTAATAATAATGATGATATCTAAAAATTTTTGTCAATATGAGTCACACACAGATAATTATTCCGTTAAGCATACTGAACATACAAGCCCGATGAACTGATATATGTAATTAGCAGTGAGGAGGTGGGTAAATCTATTTCGCCACGAAGATTTACGATGTTTGAAAGTTTCTCATTTACGTGTAAACATTTTGAGTGCATGAGACTCGAAATAGCCGAAACCTAATAATCACCAGATACTTAAATCTCGTCATTCCGATATGGAAAACATTTACGATACATTTTTTAATGGAAACGGCGCATTGCGAAACCGTAAATAGAATTACCGTGTTAAACAGGAAACATTGGCAAGTAATTGGCGCGCCACCGCCAAAGTAGCAACCGGAAATAAGTAATCACAGCAGCGCACCACATCTTCGTCGTTTCCGATCGAGAGCAGCAACAAATTATTGAATTATTTCTAAGATGATTGAAGTGGGCCGGTAATTGCCCGTGCGGTTTATGAAGCCTTTAGAGATGATATTTCTAGGACTAGACTGTTATATATGATTTAATTCACAAATTCCATGGTTACCATAACGGAAACGTATTCAAATAGGTGAATCATCAAGAAATCACGATGGACGTTCAAAGATTCCCAGTTAATCAGAAAATTCTCGACCAACTTCGTTTGTACAGTACAAACAGTACAATCCTTCGAAATCACAACACAACAGTGCGAAAAGAATTTTAAGTTAAGTGGTAACCATGGTACGAAATAAAATTAACCTCCGTGGTGTCAAGTAGCGATCTAGATAATACCAGGTGAAGAAATTCACGGCGAGACCCTGACGAAAAAAGGAACTTCATTTCATTAACGCAGGTCTAACCCACCTAATAGGTACCCTTATTATACTGCAATGTTCACGATAAGGGCATTATTTAAAGGAGATAAGTTAGTCCAAATTTAGCATAAGCTATTTAAGGATTTCTATGTTTGAAACACCTTTTGCATACATCTAAAGGCGGTAATCGATGCGCTATAAAAAGATACCCCATTGCGTGGGAGGGTTTCTTATTTCTGCTGGTTTAAAGGAACCGACTAAACTAACGCAGGTCATCGTCTAAGCATTGAGCGATCTTTTATTTTTTCAGCTTTAATAATAAAGTGTACCCGAAAGTTCACGTCAAGCTTTCGTAATAAAAAAAAGTTGCTTATTTCAGTAGGTAATTTCTATATGCCTTTTGCTTTTGCAAACCTAGGTTTTTATTTCCAGCAGTTATTACGACGCAATAAAATAGACCGTTCTTGGAGGCTTCCTTTTTCATTTTCGCCTTAACTTTCGTTTTACGTTTATGTTCAAGGTTTGAGCAGTTCGCCTATATACAATATTAAGCAGTGATATTGTACGGTTATTTCCGCACATTATCCTCAAAAATACTTAAGTACGTAAAGGGATGCGAGCGTATTAACTGTTTAACTCCATTCGAAACATGCAAATATACGCAATATTTGTTACTACTAACTCTATTAATTTTAAAACAGTCTATATCACTGTCATTACAGTGAACTCTGCTTGTTGTAATCACTTTAGGATTTAAGGTTTACAATGTACAAATGTAATATAAAGCAAGCAATGCATATTCTCAAATGTTAGGAACATCCGAGCGGAACCATCGTAGATAAATGAACTACCCGACAAAAACATAGACGCGGTATCATTTTTATTTACGAAACAAAGTTTATAGACATTATATAAAATGTAAATGAGAGTTATTAATACTTGTTATGTAAATAGTCCATTTATAAATATTTCTGGGTATTTATTGCTTTATGAGGGGTAATTGAGATTTTCCCAGATCAAAATAGGAATTTTAAATGGGACAAAAATTTAGACCCTGTGCACTTATTACATTAATATAAGCAAAAATGTTTTCATTTGAGACTTCTCTTTATATACAGCGGTTGTGCTGGTAAAGTGTACACATTTCACTACGAGAAATTATATTTTATAAAGTGTTTGCAATATGGGTAGAAAAAAAACAATTATCCTTGATAGAAAGGGGTAAAGTTCTAGCCTGGCACCAGGATGGTGTTAGTAAGAAGGAAATTGTTCGTCGGTTACGAAGAAGCGATCATTGCGTTAGAAATTTCCTAAAAGATTCGGAAAACTACGGCAAATCAAAAGGTCAGGGGAGACCGAAAGCTGTAAGTGAGCGGGATAAACGCATGATATTGCGGTGTGCATCCAATTCTTTTGCGTCTACGAGAGTTATTGCAGAACAGGCGGGGGTACAAACGCACGTGAGAAAACGTTGAGAAAACCGCCACTTTCGACGAAACACAAAGAAGCGAGGCTGCGATTTGCTGAAGAACACGTCTCCTGGAAGAAACAATGGGAAAAAGTTATATTTTCCGATGAGAAACGTTTTAGTTTGGACGGACCG
>LR737396.1:249586-276203 GCA_902655005.2 Marronus borbonicus
TTTTGCACAAACAAAATGACATCTGTGACGTATAAAGACTTATTGCGTGACAATCTTCTACGTTTTGGAAACCAACGGGCCGGGCGCAATTTTGGTTTTCAGCAAGATAACGCGCCAATTTATAAAGCAAAAACCATTACTGAATGGTTCAAAGGGAAAAAGATTAAAACTTTACAGTGGCCGGCACGGTCACCAGACTTAAACATTATTGAAAACATGTGGGGTGAATTGGCGCGTCGCGTTTATGGCGGAAGCCGTCAATATTTAACGGTACAGGAACTGAAAACTTCAATAGTGACTGAATGGCAGAATATCCCTCAAAATTATGTGTTAAATTTATATAAATCTATTAATAACAGACTATTGGAAGTGATTAAGAACAATGGAGGATCTACGCATTACTGATCACTCATTTGTTGATTTTTGTTTTACATTTGCAACAGAGCGTCTAAATTTTTGCCGCAGAAATTGTTTAAACATTGGAGTAATAATTTATTATTTAATTCATACATTACTGGAGGAGATATTTTTAAGTTTATTTTACTTTTATGAATAAGAACTTAATTAGATATCTTGCTAGTTTCGCAAAGAAGCAGCAGGATAAATAGGAAGTATATAAACGAATACCGAACTAAATGATACTCCTACCGTAGGTATTAAAATATTAATGTCAAAAATTCTGATACTGTAAATAAAAGCGAAAAGATGCAAAAGAAAACGAAAAATATAACCTTCAATACCATTAAAAGACGAAAGCTTGAATTCCCATTACTTATCGATTTGACAAGCTGTATACAAACTACTGTAATGAATACGGCATATTTTCTTTATTTCGACTAAAACCAAGATTAACACGCAATACAGGCTTGGATTCCGATATCGATTGGTTTGTTTTTCAAAAAAAAAAAAATGCCTTACATACTTAACCGATATTTTTCAACACGCGAAACGTAAATACACGAAGCATAAAGGCAACCTATAATAAAAGTAGTAAAATTATATGTTATGCTAATTTCGTTGCAATTGTACCAATTATACAACTGTTAGGTATTACGTTACATGTATAGTTTCTTCTATTATTGCGATAATTTGTGCTGTTAGTACAACAGTCTTCCTCGCAAACGGTAATAATGTCACCACCAAATCATAAATAGGCCGAAAGGTTGACACGTCACATAACAATTACAAGAATACAAAGAGCTGATAATATTGGGGAAGAAGTGTAACATACATAAATTGAGATTTAACGATTCGCCTTCGTTGAAGAAGAGCATCTTCAAAGAATCTTCCATTCGGATGTTTAAGCACAGATAAGTACCTTGTAATCTTGTACGCTTGTATGCCACAGCATTTTTCTAATACGTTTTACAGGTTATAGAAAGTATTCTTATTTCTTTTACTTAAGGTCTGTCTTACACTGCAAAAGTTCTTTGAGAAATAACTTTTATAAACTTTTGAAGGAAAGTTGTCATAATCACAAAGTAGCTTATTAGACTACATAACAGATTTGACAAAGTACTTACTTTTAAAATGTAAATGTGAATACAACTATGGAAGAAGACGTTATAATTGATGTTGCTTCAATAGCTATCATAGTGGCTTTAATAGCGCGAAAAAAGAAAGAAAAAGAAACGTTTGTGGGTAAGTCCGTGGATTGTTCGGCGCTAGTTGAAAAAGATCCATCAAAATTTGCTTTAAGAACTGACAGTGGAAGATCAAAGAAGTTATATCATGGATGAAGAGACCAAATTCGTAGCCCTGTTTAATATTACTGCAAACGAAGCATTTACGAACCCAATAAATGTTGACAAATAACTTATGGCTACTCTTTTCTAACTACTGGAGAGATCTTCAGAAGCTTCCAGTACGACTCGCGACTCGCATTCCTCAGTGTACATTTACATACATCATACCGGAAAGCTGTCAAGCTCTGGAAGAAGAACTTTTAAAAGTAAGTATCTACATGAAATCTGTTATAAAACATAGTATGAAAAGGCCGACTATGATAAAAGGACGTTTATAAAGGTATTCATTTATAAAAGTCTTTTCCGATATCTTTTATAATAGTTCTTTGTCAAGGAACTTTTGCTATAATACCGGCCTAATGCACGAATAAAAACATGCGTCTTCTAATCACACCTAACCAATCAACCTTGCATTTAATTAATATATATTTAATTTTGTGGGAAACGGAACTAGAACATAACTTCTCAAATGAGTAAATTACAATTCGTAACTAATGTAGATTGGCCAATTTCAATCAAAAGATAATCCTCCAAGGAAGACCGAAAGGAAAAGTGCCTTGAAATTCGTACGTACGATACTTAGGAAAAGTCTAATAAATAAGTAACGGAAGAAAAAGTTTGGAAAAGCTTTCGAAGACGCACTCTTATGGCGGATTCCGAAGACTTATTGAAATTATGAAAGTTTAAAAAAGTACTTATTGCTACTATTACAATATCAAGAAGGTACGTGCGTGATTAGGACAATATTTACTTTCCTTAAATGCGTTTAACATAAGTAGCTGGTTATATTTAAAAGAAACACGCAAAGCAACAAGTGACATACGCTGCAGTCACTACTATTTTAGGATATCGACATCAATAATTGTTTCCGATGCGATTACGTATCTAACAGTGATATAGAATGACCAAACTGAAAAGAGGGACAAAAGCTATACTCTAAAGGCTATTTTACACGATGCATAATTCAGCGCAGAGTTACGGAGAAAAAAAATGCATCCTGCAATATGAACGAGAACATGGAAAAGCACCTTTTACCAAACTCTAAGAGCTCGTATTTACATCTAGTCCGAAATTATAAATACTCTATTTGTATTCAGAACAACGGCTCTGCTAAGTTTAACCCGGTATAGAAGCAAGATCGTGATAATAACGTTTGCTTACCGTGTGCGCATAGTCGTAAAAGTCTTTTGATAAACCTTACAAGAAAGATGCTGCTACCTTTTCTGAAAAGGAATGTACGTCGAGATTTACACACGCATACCGTTCTTTTGTTTATTTATCTTTTTTACATTTTTATGATAATGTTTCCTTGTTTATCGGATGTTGACAGCGCATGGTTGATTACACTCTTCGTGCTTTGAGAGAAATACAACATTTCTGTGTACAGTTCCTTTCAGTCCTTCGAAGAAATTTGTATTCACGCAAAGTACTATTAAGCGCAATAATTTGTTAATCCACTATTACCTTATTACCTCCCATCCTTGGGTAGCCCCCCTAAAAATACGTTTTGTCTTGCATATCTGTAGAATGAAGTTTCTTTCCTAACACAACACAAGCAAACATTAAGCTAGGGTTAAGGCATTGAAGTTTGAAGTATGCAGGAGCACATAAAGTATTGCACCAACGGCAATAACGTGCAATTTAAGTTTGATGTTGGGTAGTGTTAAACTGGTTATTAAAAATCTACTTTCGCATTATAAGTTTCACTCGTATGGTGTAACTGGTGCGGAGATTTAACTTGAAAAGTATTTACTCCAGTAATATAGATAATGTTATTGAAAACTAAGGAGGATTATGAAAAAATGCTAATCATTCTCGGCAACGAAATAGAAATAGAGATAAATAAACGAACACCTAGCAACTGTTGAAAATGTTGCCCGTTCTCTTCCTGGCAGAAATAATATCAATTTACAAAAATTTTTATTCAAAGTAGAAGCTACGAAGAGCACATTGCTATTGTCAATACGCTCTATTGTGCCTACATTTCTAACTCTTATTCTATTTTAATAGTATTATAGGCTACTTCAGAGAACACGTTAAAATTATCAATGTTGATGAAAGTTAGAAAAAAAGAAGCTGTTACCTATTTCAGTTTCTTCAGTTTTTTGATAAAAGATGTTGATCTAGAAATAAATCGCCAAGATTAAGCGTTTATTAATATATCGTGGTGATAAGTAGAAACAAAGAAATACTATTAACTCGCATTACCTTTCATCCTCTATTATAGCCCTTTATAGGACGAATTTCCTTTCAAAAACTGACTGAAACGCAAAGGTACCTGCCGTGTTAATATCGGTGTCGTGCCGTGATCGTGTCGGTGTTGTCGTCGGTAAATGTGAAAACGCCCTATAGCGTTTCACGTGCAAACATGAATTTCAGCATTGAATATTCCACGTCCGATACTCTTTAAAAATGCCATTGCCTATAACGCTCAAATAACGTCAATTGTTCCAACGCCCCTCTCAATTGAATTTTTATCCCATTTTCCTATTCCTAGTAGCGTTATTCCTCGCGTCCCGCGAACGACGTCCATCTCCACATTTCGGAGCTTTAGACGAGCGGTGCACGATGTAGAATAATTGATGGAGCCAATTTATTCTCGTCCCATATTCGGACAAAAAGATATATCGTCTGAGATATTCGCCGGAGAGGTTTGTTTATTTATGTAGAGCACGTGAATATTGTTTCAGTTTCCTTTTCGCAGTACATATTTTACGTTTACAACCTGGTAGAAAAGTTAATAGGATCAAAAAGAGTTTTATTCAAATGTCGGACGACGTCCAAGCTAAGCTTGATTTACTGACATGACCACGTATACGTTACAAAAGCTCGAGGAAGCAGCAATCCTTTGGAATATTTTCAATTAGATGTTGTTAGTACTGCTGTCCCTTCAATCACAATGAAAATGGAATCAAAAAATTATACGGGCGTAGTACCTATACGCACATTGTCAGTTTATCGTTAAAACATGTTAAACAAATCAATATAATTTCTTATAATGGTGCTTAACAATCGCGAAGAAACACACTTTGCACTGCATACAAAATGAACTGTAATTGTTTACCAGTATTATCGTCATCGTTTTGTGAACACAAAAGTCGACAATACATTTTCACCAGCTTTGTTTTGCCCGAACAATCACTACGTTACACTGAAAATGCTGCTTTATGCAGGATGTGCGAGTGTGTATCGCCTCTGGTAAAACAATGGCTGGCGGAAAACTGATTTTAAAACGACTACGATTTTCTGTCCCTATTGTCTGCATTGCACTCGGGGTCTATTATTTACTTGGCATTATTTGAATTACATTTAAGAGGTTCATTCGAACAATTTCTTCTTTACGTGTAAGAAGTGTGCGTTCATGAATATTTAACGGACGCTCATTATGGGTTTGGGAAATGTGTACACTGTGCATGGTAAATATTTTGCCGGCTCTCATAACCGCATGTACTATTTAAATACGCGATTGCGATTTGAACTTGTTTTTCTGATGTAATATTATTATAGCCGAGCAATAGCATAGGCGTCACTGCGACTTTAATAGATCTATTGTAACAAGATTCCCTTGAGTACGTAGAATAGTTGGAGGCTTTTAATAAGCCCTTATACTAATGTTGGATCTTCTTCCTCCAGTTCAGTAGATACAAGAAATGATCTACTGAAATATTGGAAACGACAAAGAGGGCTAATATAAATGAAAAGCATTTTCACTGCTTTATTAGCTAATTTATCTGCGTTTTCATTTCCTTCGCTCCCTTGCTGGCTGGAGATTCTTTATGGCGCACGGGTCTAAGGCAGAAATCTTTACTTGAAACATATCGATGTGGAGTCATTTTTGTATACCTGCTCCAAGACATTCTATGCTAGAGACGTCCGTGTACCATGCCAGGCTACCTCCTTTCTTTTGAGACTCACTGGATGCCCACTCAGTACAGCTTTTAACGCTCCCCCTACTCAAAATTGTATTGGACGTGTCTCTTGGAATGAGCAACGTATGAATCTTCGAGGATTCCGAGGTGCTCCCCAAGATCCCGAAGCTGTGATCCCTTCATTTTGCAAAGAGTGAAGGCACTCGATATAGCCTGCTTCTGAATGTTGATGTGAAGCGTCTTTAAGCCCAGCAGGACTTCCAGCGCAGCTGTGGGACTGGTACACTCTGAGTTTGCTGAGGCTGCTGTTTCATAGCTTTCTGAGTTGTTTTTGGTCACCAAACCAAAGAGGCATAGGGAATCATGAAGATGAGTTCCACTCATAGGAACATTATTAATGCTCCTCACTAACGAGTACTAGACTTACCTTGAACATTAAAATATGCAAATATCTAATCAGCTGAATGTGTATTATGTTATTGCAATCAGCAAACAATGAATATGCAAGGAAACAACGGTGAGATTTCTTCCAAAGATAAGTAATTTAAAAATGCTCTGGTACTTGCGAAATGCTAGAGTAAATGCAATACTGCGAGTTGTTTGGAAATCCTGAAAATATAAGTGAAAATTCCGATGTTTAAATTAAACCAATTATTGATATGTTGTAGTAACGTCCATCATCATAGTGATAAAAAAACTTTTTACAGCATATTTTCTTCAATGCTTCAACATTTTTTTTCAATATTAAAGAATTGGCTGAGGTGCAATTTCTCCTCCACCGAAATTTATAAATTAAGCATTAATCACATGTGTCTTCAAATTCGTGAAGTAAAGGCCATAACGTTTGAAATATTAAAAAAAACAATGAGAACATAATGTAATATAATACGTCGTTAGCCGCCTTTTGCTCCTATCTGTTCTTTTTTCATCCAGCTCGATATGCGCGCACATGTACTACTGGAACTAATTAATTTGCTGATAACCCGAACCCATTTACACCCCTTTGAATTTATTGTCTGAACACGCATCGCGCGATCGTTGTGACATTCTAGTGAAGCTTACGGAATTCGATATCTGCCGTGCTTAGAGTCGAGATACATTTGAAAATCAGTAATCTGAATATAAAATGAACACAATTAATATACATAACCCTGGCGAAATCGATATGATAAAATCGCTTTGTTGAAAAGAAGTATCAGTAGGTTAGCGTTCCAGAATTAATTAAAATTAAATAAATAGATTTTGGGGTTACTTAAGTATAGAAGATTGAAAAAAATGGCGACAAAAAGTTATAGCGCTCCCATATAAGAAATTTCAAAGTAAATTGTTAACAGCAATTGCTCCTAGCACTGTTGATCCATTGATTAGTATTATCAACTCCAATATTGTAGAGGGAGTCTTTTCTCTTTCTGAATTGAGAATTGCAGATCTGCTTCCAATATACAAAAACGGAAACTTAAATGGCCCAAGAAACTTCAGGCTCATTTCTGTATTGCCAGTGTTCTCCAAAGTATTAAAAAAAAAATTGTTCTCTTAAATCAACCAATCAGATAATAATGTTATGGAATATTCTAAACAAATTGTGCGGCAAAATAAAAGAAAAATGAAATTAAATCTTTATATACTAATGAGAAATTAGAAAAATAGATGATTCCTCTCGCGTTGTCGAAGCCTTTAACGATTACTTCGTTAAATAATCTGTACGTAACGTAGTCTTGCAAATATCCAAGAACGACCAGATAAGTTGCAATAACATTGAAATCTCTCAAAGTATGTATTCCATGCTTATAAATGAGCACCATGTAAATTAATCAACAGAGTTTTAGAAGCTGTGATTAGACCTTTTTTTTTGTTTGCCCTACCTTTCCGTGAGTGTATTAGGTATTGCTTACTATTAAATTTTTTTCATCACCCATTCAAGAGTACATGCGCAATAGTTCCTGGAGATATGGCTTGAGCGTTCCTTTCAACTTAATAAGAAAATAATTCCCACTTTGCAAAAACTACCCAAATTTCACGAGAAAGCCTTGTATAAAGTACGAGAGAACTCGAACATACCAAGTCGTACCAGGTTCAGCCTTCCTAACCTGACGTCGTACGTCTGGAAGTGTTTCTCCTTTGTTTATTTCGGAGGATGTTATTTCCTCGAGGAATGCAACCATTCCGAAAATTTGAAAACTGCTTCGGAATTTCATATTCAACGAAGTATTCCGTTACCTACATTTTAATAAATTGTCATTTCGCAAATTATGGGAATTTTCAGCGGTATAGTACAACTATAAAAGTCGGAAGTTTGCGGACTTCCGACAGAACAGGAGAGTTTAAAATTTTGTTTGGGATATTTCGCAGGGTAAAATAATAAATTGCGTACGTTATACGGGTTAGTATAGGTATTAATTAGCCCCGACAAATCTGTATTATTTGTCATTGGTAGAACGTAATATTACGCCACGAAATATATATATCAGAAATTCTTTTCCCTATTGGCTTCTTGTTTTTCTGCGCTCATCTAATTTGTCTTCTACATCAATAGGAAAGCTTTTCATTTGGTAAATGTCGAGTGTTCTTCCAGGAATGAAACTGTACTTCGTCGAAGAGATACGAAAGAAAATTGGTTATATTTAAGTTCGTATACGGTATAAGGCATCTACATATATTATGTATATACGTAGTATTCGTACATAATAGAGCTATACCTTAGAAATCAATCTTGGTTTTATTACATTACAAGGTAGAGTGATATTGTAACGTTCTCTGTAAACCGAAGATAAAGGTAGACGTGGAGACCCAATGCTGAGTTTTCAGTAAGGAGTAGAAAATTGCTTTTTTCTCTGCGAGTGCAGAAAATTTTGCATTTCGTGCGCTTTTACAGCTTTTACGGGATAAAATGCATATGAAACAAACAAATATTAATGGAGCTGTAAGCGATCACTAATGATCTCTCCTTTCTATTTACGAAACAAAGTTTATAGACATTATATAAAATGTAAATGAGGGTTATTAATACCTGTTATGTAAATAGTCCATTTATAGATATTTCTGGGTATTTATTGCTCTATGAAGGGTAATTGAGATTTTCCCAGATCAAAATGGGAATTTTAAATGCGACAAAAATTTAGACCCTGTGCATTTATTACATTAATATAAGCAAAAATGTTTTAATTTAATACTTCTCTTTATATGCAGCGGTTGTGCTAGTAAAGTGTACACATTTCACCACGAGAAATTATATTTTATAAAGTGTTTGCAATATGGGTAGAAAAAAGCAATTATCCTTGGTAGAAAGGGGTAAAGTTTTAGCCTGGCACCAGGATGGTGTTAGTAAGAAGGAAATTGCTCGTCGGTTACGAAGAAGCGATCATTGCGTTAGAAATTTCGTAAAAGATCCGGAAAATTACGGCAAACCAAAAGGCCAGAGGCGACCGAAAGCTGTAACTGAGCGGGATAATCGCATGATATTGCGGTGTGCATCCAATTCAAACGCACGTGCGTAATGTTCAAAGGATTTTAAAGGCGTCACCGGTAATACCAGGGAAGAAAATGTTGAGGAAACCGCCACTTTCGGCAAAACACACAGAAGCGAGGTTGAGATTTGCTGAAGAACACATATCCTGGAAGAAACAATGGGAAAAAGTTATATTTTCCGATGAGAAACGTTGTAATTTGGACGGACCAGATGGGTACTGGCATTATTATCATAATCTGAGAAAGGAATCAAAAGTGAAAATGACCAGACAATTAGAGGGTGGATCTGTGATGATATGGGCAGCGATTGGATCTCGCGATAAAAGTGGGATAGTGTTTTGCACGAACAAAATTACATCTGTGACGTATAAAGACTTATTGCGTGACAATCTTCTACGTTTTGGAAACCAACGGGCCGGGCGCAATTTTGTTTTTCAGCAAGATAACGCGCCAATTTATAAAGCAAAAACCATTACTGAATGGTTTAAAGAGAAAAAGGAACAAATAACGGAAAGAAGGGCTGAAAGTAGTAATTTATAAAGAAAATAAATGAATATGTGGATATGAAGTTCCATTTTTCGAAGTTATTATTTTATTAGATATGTTATACTATAATACTGCATTTGGGTCATCAAATTTCAGTTGGTCTAGAATTAGTGTGAAAATTTTTTTTTTATATACATTTAACTATGAATGGAGAATCTCGAGGTATTTGTAAATATTATTGTCGATGCTAACGACAAAGTTTGCACAAATTTTTTACGCCATGTGGAGGTAGACGACTCGATAGGGTACGTACATTTGTATGGTATATGTAGGTAGTTAGTAGTTACTCAATCGGATTCGAAAGTCCAAAAAGCAACAATAGCAATAATATTATAATTATAATTCTCAGGATCGATAAATAAGCAACTTTCTTTGTCTTTAACCGAAGTGGTGCGTAATTAACTAAGTTTTTTAATGGACGATTTAAGATTCTAGTTAATCCTGGAGCTTTTACCAACTAATTTGAAATCTATCATTAAAAATATTTTCATTATCTTTCCTTTGCCACTTTAATTATGAAAAAAATTGTCCCATCACTGTAGTTTGTTAGTTGTTAGTTTCCATCCACCGCCGACCTTCACTCTCAATAGGAGGACAGACAGTATTTTTTTTTCGTAAATGTTTTAATCATGTTTTATTAACCACTCTATTTGTGAAAGAACTTTTTAGATGAGATTCTGCCTCAAGGAATTAGCATTTTTAATATAATTTAATCCGGGGAAGACGTCACCATTTATAAAAATCTGAAAATCGGACAGATTTATATATTTTTCCTTTACTGTATTAAGGAAAACTTAATTAGAAAATTATTAAAGTTTAAAAGCTACTCGACTTACCGTCTTCTCTTGTAGGGATTATTAAAAATTATTCTCAACTTTTTTACCATTAGACTAAGAAGAACGTTTATCATTTCTACGCACTCTACCGTAACGTTCGTTAAGTAAGCACTTCAGGAAATTAAATTGGGAGATGGAAAATGATAATAGTATAAATTATTGTATTTAATTTCCATTTTTTTGTGTGACTTAGATTCTTATTCTTAAACTGGACTTTGAATATATTCTAGGACGTCTTCAACCATCTGATTTGATTTCGTTTTGAGAAGAAGACTGGATACTTCTTTAAATGGTTTTGTGTATTTCACTTGGAAAATTTCCTTAAAATTATTACAAAATGAGAAATATTTTGTTTAGTAGCTTACCGTGTATTGCGCAAAGGTAATAGAAAGTAACTTTATCATTAAATTGAAGGTGTTTTTCGCACTACAAGTGTCAACTAATCCTGGATTAGTTCGAAATAATGATCGAGCTACAGTTCGTTGCATACTTTATCTTTTTATTTATTTACATACAACACAGTACTTAAAACTACATTTTAATGAAAAAAAAAAAATAAAACAAAACAAATAGCGTATGTTACAGCTAAATAAACAAAATCCATATCGATAATGCTATCATAGCAGTGATTGATAACACTACGGGTATGTACTATTATTAATTATCGATAGTCACTATCGATAGTGTCCATCACGAAGTTTTGCATTTACTTCGGTGTTCGTTAAACTTCTGATACTTTCTCCTTCCCTTATAGCAGCACCTTTCTTACCTTATCTTTCAATTTCTGTTCTTCGTTGATTGTGATGGACATCGTCTCAGCGACCTAAGCCACTGTAGGCCTTATTGCTCCTTTATAAATTCTAATTTCTTCCTTTAATTCTGTTTTCATGTACATTTAATAGGCTCTGAGTCCAGCTTGAATCCATTGGTTAATTTCTATGTTCCGATTGTTTCTTCTGTCTATAATTTTGCCCAGTTATTTGAAGAACTTCCACGATCCAATTTTTATCTTTCTTAGCTTTGTGATCTTTGTGTTTCTCATTTAGCTTAACTGATGTTAAAAGTACCTCAGCTTATCAATAGAACAAAGAGATTATTTTTTTCTTTAGTCAATTATTATGGCCTCTTTGTTTGTTGAAATCTAACATACGCGTACGGAATATCTTCCTTTTTAATTATTATTATCTTGCAAATTAATTAGCCTGACTTTATAATTAACTCCATCGGGATTTACTTCGTTTATTCGAACCGACGCGGTTGAGACCGCGATTTTGCAACATTAATTTTATAAAGCCGGTTAAATGTGGAATTTTATGGTTTTAATATTGCCTCTTCTAGATTCTACTAATTATAAATGGTGCATCTGTGTATTGTACGAGCTTCACAGAAGCGACTCTTTTAAAAACACATCACACAAGAACAACACACAAGAAATTGCCTTTTCTCCCATGCACCGTATGTAAAAGCAGTGCCCTTTGCCCAAATGTATCATTTTACATCTACTCGTGATTGTTATCAAAACTGATATTGGAACTTACGCAACCATTGTTGAAGCGAAAGCTATATATTGTACAGTGCAGTTAATTTAAATTATTGTTAATTTACGTCGATAAAATATAGAATTTAGAAGAGAGAAGACTTCGCCATATAATTCCCGAGAATAAAAAACGAACTGGACATTCTAATAGCGTTGTTTTAATTGCTGTTGGGTAAGATTTACGAGCCTTCTAAATTAAGAACGGGGTAATTAATTATGCCATAAAAGCAAAACAAAAATAAATTTAAAAGTACAATAGGCTATAAAATTACGTGAGTTATGTTAAAATTAGGAAGGTGGTGCACGTTATTTAAATGCTAATTTCGAAATTTACAATAAGAACCTGAAGCTATATCATTGAAGTTTTATTGTAGCAAAAGATGTCGCATGCAGCATGTACGAGCTGATGATTTTGTAAAAATCGAACGAACGACTGCGATAAGCGCCTAGTAGTTGAATTTCCAACCCCAGAATGACTGACAGGACTACGCTTCAAACGGACCTCTCGGACGTAGTGAAATAATTGTCAATATGGAATAATAAATATTGTAGGTACTTCATGTTACTTTTTCTTTACTTAATATTCACGTATTCAGCTTGTAAATGGTATTCCATTTGATATTCCGACTTCAATTGATTGAAATGAAAACAAACAAAGAAGCAAATGTAGGCAACTGTTCTCCTCTGATTTTGATAAAATTTTGCAAGGTTGTTGTCAACGAATTAACGAGATTAAGGTATATCGGTCACTCTTTACGCAGTAGAATCCAAATCTGACCGTGTGAATTTAACATTCTATCCAGATTATTTTATTTTCACCAGTTATTGAAGAATCAATTTTTAGATGACAAGTACAACTATTTAAGGCAAATTCCATACGTTGTAATACAAAAAAGTCATCGATTGGCTGTTGGCGCTTGGCTGTAGGAAACTCCAACTGCTCAGAGAGACAAGATCCTTTCAAAAAGACATTCTATCGTGGCCAAAAGAACCACAAACGAAGCATATAGAGAAATTACGTGGTATTGCACCAAAGTGCTAACGTATATAGGTACGCTAGGTAGCCCACGACAAAAGGGCGTTAAGTATAGCCCAAACGATTTAAGTGAGTGCCTCAAATGAGGTATGAAAGAAATTGCACTTACATTTTGTTGGAAATATAATAGGTAGACTCTAGCATGCTACAGTTACTATTAATTATTGCTGTATTTATGATAATAAACAATGATAATAAATTATCACCTCTATACTTACAAAAACAAAAATCAGAGGCACCGTACCTCGAATCGCATACAAACTGGCTAACCCGAAATTATATAATTTCCTTACAGTAGATATCTGATCTAATATGTAACATAAACACCTATTATTACCGCAGATATTAATAAACCTGTCAACCAACAGTGATATATATGTATGTATTTACGTACGTGTACATTCTACGCGTAATGCATTATATACATGTCCAATAGACAATAAAGAGAACAACCCTAACGGCCCATCAAAGCTCCAGCAGCCTGACTGTACACACCACTATAAACACAATACATCCCCGATAACCTCATTCCTCATATAACATTTCGCTATTTACTGCGCTTTGTAATTTAATAAAGTTTAATTTGCGTGTGTGCAGAAAAACGAAGGGAAATGTTTTACAACGGATTATTACGGAATCAAACTTTTACAAAACGCTCGCTTTATTATTTTTCCTGATTTCATTCTAATCAATCTACCTTAGTTAAAAATGCAGTTTCACTGGGTCCACTTCCTTCATCCCGCTTATTATTACGTTCGTTGCATTCTTTGTCATGTTCTACTACAGGGGAAAACAGGATACATTTGAGCCGGAGGCACCTGATTTTTTCTGCCAATCGGCTTCCATACTGTTCTACTTCTTATGATGTTCGTCGTGCGAGATAAAATAATTTGCCCGTTATATTATTTGAAAATGATCAGTTAGCTAGTGCGAATTTTATTCCTTAACGGGTGTTTTTAAGAAACAAATTTGTCCTGTAGAACGGTTCATAAAGCAGCTGTAAAGTATCATTGTTCTAAAGTAATTTTAGATTTAAATGTTCGCTAATCGAAACATATGGTGATGTACGTTAGTGCAGTTTTGAACACCATCATAGGGGCACTTTTAACCAATGTTGTTTATATAAAATTTATTGATTTCCGTTTTGTTTTTGTACAATTAAGAATGATCCGATCCTGCAAAAAATAAGAGATCGTAAAAGATGACATGAGCGCGGCTGTAATCGCCGTATTTGAACAAAAAATGTCGATTAGGAAAATAGCGACAATTCATGGTTTGACTCACACTTCGTCATTTTATAGAATAAAGAAGGGAGATGGAACAAGTATACCTCTTCGTATACAGCAAAGTGTTCACTGTGCAACAAGAAACTATGCTAAAAATTTATATTTTGCAAGTTTCAAAAATGAATTGCAAGAATGAACATTGCAATAAGAAAGCATGTGATTGTCTAAATAATTGGAAGAAATGTAACCACGGCGGGGATTGATTGGTTGAAAAGATATACGATGCGACATGATCAACGCTCTTTACCCGGGTCCGAAAAAGCTAGTTTAGCGAGAGCTTTCAGCAATAAAACCACCGACACGAAAAAATTTACAATTTAGACGAAACTGGATTAACAACTGTCGCCTAATAGCACGCAAAAAACTATCGAAAATAGTAGAAATGTCTTTCGGGTGATTTCGTGTAGTTAATATTTTTTACTTGACGTTTCGCTGACCATGCTATCAGCTTCTTCAGACCTCAGATTTCTAAAGACAGTCTTTAGAAATCTTCTGAAGAAGCTGACAGCATGGTCAGCGAAACGTCAAGTAAAATATTAACTACGCGACATCATCCGCAAGACAGTTCTACTATGGATTACGGTCGTGAAAGCCTACACTCAACAACTATCGAAAATATTTAATTTCTATTTGTTATAAATACTACAATTTTTTCAGATTTTTTTTTATTTATTAATCGAATTTTAATTCTTTTTGTTGAATTAAGAATAAAATGAGGCATCACACGTACTTTGTAACTTAGAACTTTGAAGCTGCAAATTATTCGGGCTTGGGAATTCGAGGTGTGAGCATAGAAAATAACTCGTGCAAATGATCGATTACAAAAAACTCAAGTTTTCCAACTTTTTTTTTAAAGGTAGTAGCGATTTTTATTCTGACAACAGCAAAAGTTAATTTTTTATATAGCAACCGTAGCTGTCTGTGACAACATAAACCGTTTTAGTTTCTCGTAAAATGTCAAAGAACAAACTTTCCATAAATACTATAAATCCACAGTTATTTGAAAATGAGGGATAGATAGAGAGCGCTCATATTTGAACCTCTAGCTTGGTTATTCGCAGATGTTAAATGTGTTGTTCCAAATGTTGATCAATATGAGAGTAGTAAGTAATTGCGATTCTTGAGTGGAGTAGTGTGCTATAGTGGTAGTAATTAAGCACTTGACCCAGATAAAATATATTGGATTTTCGAAGAATTTATTTACTTCCAGCTAAATAAATGTTATCGAATCTGCGTTCGGAAATCTTTATTTAGTTTCTTTCGATGCACATCCCAAATTGTATTCACTATTCCTAAATATTACTTAATTGGATGGAGCTAACTTGTATCGAGTGCCCTCTTGTTGATGTTAACACTAAGCTTTAGATTAGAGCTGAAATTGGGAATAATTACCTAATTGTAATATATACTCACCAAAGCATATACTGGGTGTTGGTTTGGTAAATGATAGTGGAGATGATACAAAAACGGAAATTCTAATACACTGAGGTGCAGTACTAATCGGTTGATGACGAGTGTTGAACCTCAGTCTATTACTGTTTTTTATCGGGTTCACTTAGATTACGCAATATCGAATTAAAAAAAAATTCAAAAAATTAGAATTGAACCTCAGTGCATTAGATTTTTTTTCTTGTTATCATCTCCACTATTGCTTACCAAAGTGTATCAAGTTTATTTATTAACACCCTGTAGTCGAAACAAGATTACGTTTTATTAATTGCCCAAGTTTCTTCTATATTCCTCTAAAAGTTTCTTGCTTATAGTCCATATAGAACCGTAACACTGGCGGTTTAAAATTTTACATCTTCTGAAGAAATTGACAAATATTTCCCAATATATACAGAATGTTTAGTCTGAACCACGCTCTGCAGGTAACCTCTTTGTTTCTATAGATACGGGGACGATTAAATTATAAAACAATTGATTTTTTTTGCCGTAGATTTAGAACCTCGTATTAGGAAAACAACTGATTGTACCAATTCATCCGAAATGACTCTAAGTAATTAAGCCTTTTCGATTACTGTCCGCCATTATATTATATTATAATAGTCAAACTTCCTAACAAAATCGTAGCGTAAACTTTCTCTATACAACTTTTTTAGAATTAAAAATTGACGCAGCTTTTCGATTGAAACCAACAAACAATTGAATCGAACGAAGTGTCAACGGCGCGGCGTGAATCTTTTTTCTTGTTTCGAACGCGTATTGTGCTGCGAGGGTAGAGAGCATCAACGGAACAAATAACAAACGACTTTCCATTTCCGATTTCATTCGTGTAATAAAATAGAGTACGACAACTAAACCACATTCAACAGCGCAGTTGCTTTCGTCACATTTGCCGTCATATTCATCGTTTTGTCTCCGTAAGCCGGCAATTTGTTCGCTCTCGAAAATTGCGAAGTGTAGTTAGCGCTTGACGTTTGTTACCATAAATTTGTGCAATTCGCAACATCGTACGTATTTTCCATTTGGTTCATTCATTTCCATATTCATATTAACGCAAACGTAAAAAATTGCATCCGCGGAAGATAAATGGAAATTGGAACCTGTTTACATGGATTGAAATTTTAATTGAAGTTGCAACATTTTTATTGGAAAACAAAGCTGGACGAGGGATACCTTTAAAAAAAATATTGGTGCGAATCGTTTTATTGTTTTTCTGAACATTTTTTCCACTCTGAAGGTGATATCTCCAAAGAAGGCTTCCCGAGGCAAGCGTTATCCAGGCACTGTTTGTTTAACAGTCGGGAACCGAAAGAACGAAGTGATTCAAAGCATTGCTGTTGTGTTAGGTCTTTACTAAAATTGTAAAAAAACTTTCAACGAAAATCTTTACGTGAAATTTCCCTCTTTTCACAATTTTTTTTAACGCTCATTGTGAAAAAATTATTCAGACAATTTTTGCTCACTGCTTTAACAGTAACAAATATCAAATTTTACGGAAAATAGTAATATCAATTGTAAATAGCCCCATCCAGTCGTAGTTTTTAAAAACTTAAGGCGGTCCTTACTACAATAAAATAAGAAACATTGTTAGTAGAAACTACACAGTGCAATTAGAAAGTATGGAACAAAATTAGCAATCAATCTATTAATTCTCTCTATTGTAGTTCCGCTATCACATCAGATAGATCATTTACGTTAGCTTTGATTTTTTCACCAGATCTCTAGCAGTCCTGTAAGTGATCGCTCTTCGTAAGTTTCGGCTATTGAATATTAGGCCTGGATCTAATCAGGAATTGTTCAGTCTGACCTAGGATACTCATCCGCCAAACCAAAGATTTTATTTCATTGTTCATCAGCCGCTTTAACTATCGTATATGCTACGCCTGCAATGGGCATTCTGACGGTAGTTAACGAGCCTATTACAGGTAGATGGTTTATTTCAGCATTCTCTTGGCGACCTTCGTGTTTTGGTACATAGATCAGATTTACCTTAGTGCGGCTACTCAGCCTATTAAGCGCATTCTTGCAGTCCCACGCCAATTTCGACTTCGTTTGTGTGGAGCCAGCGCTTTTAGCACAGCTTGGTTCTTGGTATAGAAATAGATCAATGATTAGCTGCTTCCTTGTCTAATTCTTGAATATTCTTAGTTTAATCCCGTAAATTCGGCGTTAACTCTGGTCTTTGTTTTTGAGCCGTTTATGTGGCAGCTTTAATGGGCGACTATTTTTTCCATTTCTCTCAGTCTGGTGTTAATCTTTTGTTCTTATCGAAGCTATATTTGGGGCTGATGGCGTGACTGGGCCTGCTTATAATTAATATTGGCTTGAGTTTCTTTAATAATTCTGCACTATGGGAGGTTGTCTATTGATTAGTCGGTAGCTTGTAAACTTATTCTCCCGTTGCATATGGAGATGTAGTGATTCTAGGTTAAGAATGATTTTCAGAATAGCTGCTGTCGTGGTTATGGCACCCGTTACACACAGGCATGCTGGCTTTGAGACGCCTTATTCCCGCCACTTTCAGTATCTTTGCCAATCATATCTGTACGTTATCGTTAGTCTGATGATCCTTAAGTATAGCCTCATATTTAGGCTTAAGCGCATTCCTATTCGTAATCATTGGTATTCTTTATCATGTAAACCTGGCACGTGGTTACTCTTATGTTAAGGAACTTTTCAATAAAAGGCAATAACTACGGAATCTCGTACCTTTGTAAATCCTAGGTATTGATCTTCGATTACCTATGATTACTCGATTACTTGGTGACTCAAATCTATTACAATCAACCAATTAAAAAAAATCTCTATTCTGCTTGAGGTTTTTGGGCAAAATCGACGAGTTTATGTCCGAAGATCTAAAACCGAAAAAATGATCCCGGACTGCATTGTGCCAACAGTGTAGCAAGGGCGTAGTTCTATGTTAGTGTGGGGATGTTTCTCCTGAATCAGGATTGCGTATAATAGGCCGTAACTTCACATTCATGCATGACAACGACCCAAAACACACTGCGTTAGTGTGGAAGAACTATCTAAAGGAGCAAGAAGAACAGCACACCCTGAAAGTAATGACATGGCCCCCACAAAGCCCAGATTTGAACCCTACAGAGTTGTTGTAGGATGAACTGGACAGGAGGATCCGAAAAATATGCCCAACTTCACAAGAACATTTACGGAATATTCTGCAACATGAACGGATTAATATTCCACAATTCGTTTTAACAAAACTTATCGAAAGAATGCCTAGAATAGTTCGAGCGGTGATCAACAGCAAAGGAGGTTTTTTCGATGAAAAAAAAATATAATGTTCAGTATGTTATATTATGCCAGAATAACTTTTTATTTATTTATTTTTGCTTTTTTTTACCTGTACATACAATAAAATTGCATTTTGTTTTTAGTTTCGTTTGTTTCTGTAACCTTTTTATGTTTTTTACTAACCGACCGAACTTTTCTGAACGGCAGTGTACATGCATCAAATATTTAAAATAGACATTTTGCTTGGTACTATTATGTCAAGTTTCATTCCAGAAATGCTAATGGAATTAATTTTTGAGGGGCATCCAGCTTCTTTTTGCAACAAAAGATAACTTAGTAAGCAACACAACTAATATTACTATGCTTGACTCTTGTATGCCAAATTTTAACATTAGTGAGTGTTGATAACTGGATACTACATGATTATGGGAATGTGTATCATTGCCTAATGTAACTAGAAAATTAAATTTGGAAATGCAGCCGACGTGTAAGGTCTTACTACGCAACTCTCGGGATTAACCTTCTAATTATAGTGTACAATTACCAACACGGAAACCATAAATTGAAATTAACGAAAAGCTTATAAATTCGAGGGTCCAAAATAATGTTAAGCAAATTCAAGTTAACACCATCGATTTAGAAAGAAACGAAGCAGTTTAAGAAGCGAACGTGACAAATTGAGTAATCAAGTGATTAAAACTCGGGAGGCGGCAGATTCTGGAATACAAGTAAAAAAATAGGATGGGAAGTTTCGATTAAAAAAAAATATTTCCGTTAAGATTCAGAATAATCCTTGAAAAATGTACGTCTTTAGATGCTGTGCATAATTAACAGCACGTTCTTGTATAAATTATTGTGTAACTTAAAATTGCATAGGGGAGAAATGCATAACCAACAATTCGCTTTATATTTTCCTTATCCCACGTCGTTATTTAGTACTTTAGCACGCACAGTTGCAAGCTAAGTGTGCAGCTAATGTGTGTAGCATGTCTGTGCAAACCATTTATTTCAAAGAGTTACATAAGTTTAGAGACTAACACAAATTATTTAACGGCGTTTAGGTACACGCTAGAAATAAATATCCTGGTGCACATTATATTCACTCGTGTACCTACCAGTACAGTGCGAGTATTTTATAATAATAAGTCGGCAATTACTGCTTTATTTCAGATATTCTTTAAATCGTGCCTCCCCTTGTCAAGAGATCGCGCCGCAGCACTAACTACTATAATGTTCCTACTTGGTACCCCGAAAGGATTGCATAAGCAAAGTGACACATGGGTGGATTTAATTTAGCGTTCCACATGATGCATGTTAGTAAAAACACTGGAAAAGCCGTTAGACAATAGCCAAATTTCAATTTACAGGATATTTGTTGCCGATTGGACTCTTTTTCAGACGATAAAAGTATTTTTACAGTAATGTGCAAGACAAAAATAAAAAAATAAGCTGGAAAATGTCGAGGGACGGACTATCAACACTACTTTGCCTCGTGAACTTGAAATTATATACAAGAAAAGGTACATAATTGTGCGTTGAAACAACTGAATACTTTCTTAATAAATAAATCGTTCACAATAACCTCCCCTCTAACTGTTACTAAAGAATCGTCGCTTATCACGTTGATAATACTGTTATTTTTGCTAATGATGTTTCAATATGCTAGCACGATTACACTACTATGTACTTTACTCTACATAAATCGTTCATAATGCACGACAAGTTAATCCCTAAACTCGAGGGTCCCTGAAATATAATTTAATTTAACATTAGGACGCGAGAAAATTTTGCCAAATTAACAATTTTCAAGACGAATATGTGTAGCCCTAATTTTGAAATTCATAAGCGATATTTTCCTTTGGAAGTTACGTCTGCCTTTCGGTAGCAAAATGCCAAGCAACTGCTAAATGTGAGTTGAATAGTATTATTTAATTAATACATATAGGGTGATTCAAATCCTAAAGTTCAATTTGGATCATCCTATAGAAAAAATATCGCAAAACATGTGTCATGTCGCTGTTTAATATTGTAAATAATGATTTTCATAAAACGCGTCTATGTATTTTGGCTTTTTTGACATGACAACGGGAAATTGATTTACTTCGCTCGATATGTTACGTTACATATTCATAGCGAAGCTTTGTAACATAATAAGTTTCCATTATTGGCAAGCCTGTGTTGATATGCTGACAGTGAATTTCAGTAACATTAGACGTAAAAGCTATTGCAACTGTAATGGTCATCAATAACGCGTTCCTTATTATTTTATTTTTCAAACAATATATTTATGGACATTTATGAAAATTAATAATTTTCCCATTTTATGAATTAATGTCCAACGTATTATTTTCAGGACATCTACCAATTCTGTCATCCTCATTAAGAGTTGCTTGAAATTGAAATTTTCTTTTAATGAATAGAATGAATTAGAACACAACATTTAACAATGCACTTTCGGATTAACAAAAGAATTTTATTTTGGAAACCAAGCAATCGTTTAATCCGTGACTTTTATCGTCCAATAGCATGCTCATCAATTACGCTCGTAGAGGAATGCTTGTAAATAGAAATTCTTTGTTAGTGCGTTAATATATCATTGTCTTTAAATGATTCAAACAACCAATTGAAAGCAGCACAAGGCGGCTCTCGTAAGAAATATCGATTTCCTGAAAGACTTTTGCTGCGGTCTAAAGGTGATCTTCTCAACATCTTTGTATCGTGTAATAAGTCAAACGCTTTAATTTCTGACGTCACTCTACAAAAACCATTTCGATTAATGTAGTTTTCTTGATTTTCAAGGGGTCTGTTGGTAAGTATATGTATTTCAATAATTGTCTCTAAAACATCATCAATTCTCCGCTTCTTTCCAACTCCATTAGGTGTAGTAGGCATCTAGTCATACACTGACCTGCTTAACATACGAAGTGGGTAGCTATCTTCATTAATATCCCATGAATGGCGGCCCGAATCTCAAGAAATACCTACCATGTCGTGTAGAAAGCAGCGACAAAAATCCGGATGTGGGCGCCAAACCAACTCTCAAACAGCTGGGTTGCAAACCTTTGGCATTAGTTAGCGCCCGAAGATATAATCTTTGACTATACTTTATATTTGAATGAAACAATGGGTTTACTTAGGTTAACAAAATTATGTTTGGGACAAACTAAATCAACAAAACGTTGAATCTACTTGGATCAACTATAATTTAATTGATTCAACTAATTGTGTTTTTCAATTTCAATTCGGTAAATTCGGTCTATAGAAAAAGTAGGTTGGACGAATGAGGTAAAGTTGGTGGTGGTCAATATTTCCATAGTTTTAAATAATTCTTAATTAATTAATCATAATTTGCTCTTAACATCATCCGATAAATTTTATGCATCGCGTCCATCACGTATTCCATCCATTATCGGGCAATTTAAAATTAACTATGAACCGTTCGCTCGGTGCTGGAGAAGTGCGCTGGATAGTGCGCTGAAGTGTATAATTAGAAAATCGATGGTCGAGGCACTAACTAGGGTACCAAAAAAAAATAACGAAAAGCTAAACGAAGGTGAGCGGAACCTACTGAACGAGTTTGTACGTACGCAAATAGAGATTTGCGGGAAGAAAACAAAACGCTTGATTTCAACCGCGAACGAGAAGGCGAGGTATCAGTTGTTAAGAATAAAATTGGAAGATTTAAAATATTTAGTTCGAAGCTAAATCTCCGACCACTATTGTGGGGTATCTAGGATGACGAAGATACATCAGTGGGAAATGAGGAAATGGTATGTATTTCTCTATCTGGAGATATGAGCACTTTATCGACTAGGAAAGGAAAACATGATTTCGCTACATCAATACACGCGCAAGTTATAAATTAAACTTACCCACCCGTGCGTTTTATGTTAATAAATAAATAATTTTACTGCCAGATAGAATAATGCACTGCTTGCAAATTCACACCTTATCTCCCAATTCACACAGAGCATCGTGTGCTCGAGCACTTAGTGTGATATTATGATTCGGTTGTACACGAACTGCATATAAACAGATATCCGTTCGGTATGGAATCAATTAGCTAAAAGCATGTGTTAAAATCTTCAAACAATATTGAACGCAAAATGTATTAACATTGGATTACTGTTTCACACATTACATCGTGGATCATGCTTTATAGTTGAGCATTGTTTTACCGTTTTTGAGATATTTACATAATAAATATATTAATATGTTGTAAAAGATGAACAATCGAATTGTTGTCGAATTGTGTTCATATTCAACGGCTTTTACAACAATTGTTTTAATTTACTTAGAGTGTGCTTGTGTCTGTTTTAAAATGCTTTTCCGCTTTGGTTATTTTCTTTCGCGTCTCGAGTTAATTTTCTTGATTATTCTCTTCAAAGTACTTCTCCAAATATTTTTAACAGTTTTAGATGATTATCGTCGATTGAAATTGCATTTCTAAATAGTTTTTGCTACTGTCAAAAATATATCGTCCACTTGTTTACTCATTATCCCAGGAATACCAATCCAAGGACTCCAAGAACAAGGCTCAAGGACGAAAATTTATATCCTTCTATTCTCGCAGTTGAAATTGGTAGTGGGTGGCTCTGGCTAATACGTTCACGTTATGACAATTGATGGTATGACCTTCACTTTGACAGAAATATTCAGCTACTGCGGATTTGTCTCCGCATCCCATCGATGTTCCTTTACTCTGCATTCCAATTTGTATACTTCCGGAAGTGAATACTTGTTTAGACTTATTTGGTGTCTGTTCTTCTCAACTTCTGTTGTAGAGTGAGGTGTCCGCTGGTATCTTCTTCAGGTTATTGGTAACTCCGGTAATGTAGAATAGAGAGGCGCTTCTTTCTGGTTGTCCTTTCGTCAGTGTGTTTTGTTCGTTAAATCTACTCTTTTGTACCACATGTTATACGTGTTGAATTTCATGAGATCTATAGACTTTTACGTGGTTCTTCTCTGTTCTTCTTAGGAAAATGTTGACAAGAGATTTTTTCTATTCTGGATGATGATAAAATGCGGGTATCGCCTCGTTTATGTGACTCTGCGGTATACGGCATGACTCAGTTTGTCAAAATGTAGACTATAACATTAACTATGACAACATCAAGGTGTTAGACAGACCCACCCTACCACCAGATGATGGTCTGAGAATGTTTTGGAAATTATGAAGAATCCGAACAATTTCAACCGCGAAGATGTAAGATCAGCGACACCTTGAGGTCGACTATTTTCGAAGGGTACTTATAATTGCTTTTTAACCACATTATTTAGTTAGTAATTTGCCAGGATAAATGACTAAATCTCACAACTATCTTTAATAAACTTGGCGACCGGTTACGTGCATCTTCAGACCAGATATTCTAGATCGCGATACGAGAAACCACTGCCAGGTTGATGTTGTACATGTCAGAAGATTAGGGCGAATAGTAGACGAAGAAGAAAATTACTTTTTGAATTCACAAATTACGTTTGGTTCTTCACCTACTTTCCAGACACCATTCGATTGTCGTAGAAGTTTCCTACCTGTTCGCACTGGAATTGTAATTTATCTTTTGACATGTAAAGGTTTTTTGTTAAGACATTACTGGTAAAAAAGTCATTTGTTATCGGTATCAGTCCGACATTGTTTTCAGCAATTTGAAAGCGTTGTTTCGTTCAATTTTGCACCCACATTTTAAATTTTACGATCTGAAATGTACAATAACAACTTGGCTGTGGCAATCTAGAAAATCTAGCCTGAAGATGTACGTATAATTTAAACATATGAAACCGGTAGCAAGTCACATTAAAGATATTTGTAAGATTTAGTCTTTCACTTACCTATTCCTATTTCCGTGAACTAGCATCGGGTCACCAATTTCAATCAGAATTTAGCTTTCCCTCAATAATCAAAGTTGGTTCGCAAAAACAGTAAGGAGATAGCATTGTAAACAACGAATTTAAATTATAAAGTTACTAACAACTTATACTATTATCATTGAATTCTACTAAAACCTGTCGACATCATTATGCAAACAATGCATATGTCGGTCTAATTAAATTACCTTTCGAAAAATACAAGCCTCTACGGCGGGAAACGCAAAGCTATTCATAAGGTAGCATTACATGCAAACAAAAGCTCGAACGTCAGTTATGTTATAAATTGGCTTCTATCCCCGAGAGAGCTTTGGAGTTGCACAATACTGACGAAAATATGAAATATGATAAGCATATTTACGGGTTGCAGGCGTTTTCGGTGTCTATGCATGTATATGTGTCAGCGCTTCTGTTGGATGGCGGAAGTATGAATGCATGGCGGTCAGCTTAGATATTGTTCGATATCGAATATTTGCTTCCACACAATTCTTTCGTTGTATTTCTAAGATATATATAGAACGTCACTAACTTTTTGGGACTTTTCGAACTAGGATCATGGGTGGGCACTGTGAGGGTTTGATATTACGTTGAATCTATATCTAGACTGCTGTAGTAATTTCCAAAAATATTGTTAGAAGCAATACGAAAAATGTTGGATCTGTACGGCAATTTCACAATTTTTTACATATAAAAATTGCACTGACAAGTTAAGTTGTCCATCCTTTGTATTGCCGGGTTACCCTTCTTCTGTAAGCTTGTTTCGGAACTTCGTACAATAATTTTACACCCTTAAATGTCATCGTATTCAATATTATATATTTGGATCAGGAAACTAGAATTTTACTAGAAATTTGGAACTAAAACAATATATGGAGTGTTTCATTTAAAATGAATAACCTTAACGAAGTAGTATTACATCAACTACCTTGGCAACTTTGGAACTATATAGACGCATGTGTATCGGGTGATTTTATGCACCAAAAGCCACATTTATGGTAATACGCGCTTCGCGAGACTTTTCCAAAGAAATCTTAATAAAACTTTGAAACCCTTTCAAAGAATCTCAATTTACAAAGGCACAACACTCCGACAATCATCAACATCAATAACAAAGAATAATCTCGTACCCATAAATGTCTACTATGTACACTGCCGTTCAGAGAAGTTCGGTCGGTTAGTAAAAAACATGAAAAGGTTACAGAAACAAACGAAACTAAAAACAAAATGCAATTTTATTGTATGTGCAGGTAAAAAAGACAAAAATAAATAAATAAAAAGTTATTCTGGCCTAATATAACACACTGAACATTATTTTTTTTTTTCATCGAAAAAACCTCCTTTTCTGTTGATCACCGCTCGAACTATTCTAGGCATTCTTTCGATAAGTTTTGTTAAAACGAATTGTAGAATATTAATCCATTCATGTTGCAGAATATTCCGTAAATGTTCTTGTGAAGTTGGGCATATTTTTCGGATCCTCCTGTCCAGTTCATCCCACAACAACTCTGTAGGGTTCAAATCTGGGCTTTGTGGGGGCCATGTCATTACTCTCAGTGTGTGCTGTTCTTCTTGCTCCTTTAGATAGTTCTTACACACTAACGCGGTGTGTTTTGGGTCGTCGTCATGCATGAATGTAAAGTTACGGCCTATTATTCGCAATCCTGATGGCACTGCATGATTCTGGAGTATTGCAAAATAATTTTCCTTCCTCATTACACCCTGCACTCTGCA